>JACMIF010000460.1:25102-39211 GCA_014805445.1 Diplogasteroides magnus | reverse complement strand
TGGCTGGGCTGTACGTAGCCGAAGAACGCGAGGGCGGTGGCGGAGGCGCTATAACAATGTTGCTGCTAACACACTAAAGCATGAATAACAAGTACAATAACGCCCAAAGGTCAGAAAACGCGATGGAAACTGAATGCAAGAAACCACTTTGGCAAATTGCCAAAATTAGGAAAAAAGTGAAAGTTAAAAAGGACAAGTCGTTCTTTTTCACGGAGTTGTGTGCCTCGCGGATTTGCTGACAAATGTGTTAAAAATGTATTTTTTACAAAGAGGAGGACATTACATAAAAACTATTTTCACCATACCGATGAAGAATAATGTCCAGAATCATAAAATAAATACTAGGAGGCCTGAAATGGCGTCCTAAGGCACTTATTTTTCCAACATGACCTAACGTGACCCAACTTGACCAACATTACTCAACTTGAGCGTTTTTTCCCAACTTGACGGTAGGTAGTTACTTCTTGTGTCTCATGATTTCAGTGAGTTAATCATAATTTTTAACCTGCGATATTGGCAATGGATCTGAGCTGCATTACAATCAACCTATTATGCATGCCGTGAAACATACATGTAACGCTTCAGGATCAAAACATTAAACGTATTTACCGCACCAACTTCCTCTTACACATCTAATACGAGGAGGAAGCGGTATGTATTAAGTATGCCGTATACTCCATACTAGGTAGTTCTGTTTTCAATTAAGCGTATAATATTATTTGAAGATTGTGGATACGCGTGTATGTACGGATTGCGTATTCATCTCGGAAACATCGCAACCGACCTAATATCCGCTCTGTGAAACATACTTTTTAAAAGTACGTAATCTGAAATGCCCCATGTATTTACTGTCACAACTAAATGTAAGTACAATTTCTTCTGTGGTCACTGTTCTAACCGTAGATGCTGTAACATGGCTTTGTAATTTTCCAACGGACCTCATTCAGCTATGTGCGAGATATAATTTGTCTCTCTTTATAGAAACCCCTTCGGACCATCACAGGAATGCCAATCTCACTCTATTATGCTCTCTCTGAAACATACCTGAATCGCATCAGCCAACAATCTCAACGTGTCTGTTTTTCGTATAATCTAACACTAACCGTAAGAATATTGCTGCTGATACACATAACACCGAGAATAATGATCAGAGAAACGAGTAAAGAGCCCGTTCATAAGGGAGTCCACAGTCACCAGCCAGATAAAGTGTCCTACCCGGTGCACAGCGTGCCGAAAAATGGAACTACCTACTATTGCAGCGCTTCATTTTCGCGCACATTCGTGAAACCGCGACGCGTCCCGTTGAAGGTACAGTGGGACGCGTCGCGTCTTCACGAATGTGCGCGATATTGATGCGCTGCAATAGTAGGATGTTCCACTTTTCGGCATGCTGTGCGGAGTACCACCTTGGTTTACACGAATAATGCTATAATAGTGCAACTGTATGCTGATCACTATCAGATTGCACTGGGTGAAATATGGACATTTGCGCCACAATGAATAAAAGGAAATCCGCGACATCTTCTCACGGCGCAAGCGTCCATTTCACCATTATGGCACAATGTCCATGATGCACTAGTATTATTCCCACTGCAATTCATTCTCTCGGCAGTTGGAACTACGCCGAGAGCGAGTTTTGCTATATTGTTAAAGGATTCAAGATTTTTTCATTTCAAAAGGACCACTGAACATTGAAATGTCTACCGCCACCTATTATGCCCGGTGTGAAACATAAATGAGCATTGTGGAAATTTAATAATTCTGATGCAGTATCCAGCATTGCTGAAATTGGTGTGTATGGTGTTATTTTGATCACCGTCTTTTATTATGACAATCTAAATAACAGTAAATAGCTGCTCAAATAGACAGTACTAAAACTAATGGTCACAAAAACGAGTAAAGAGCACTTTACAAGAGAGTTCGCAATCGTCTGCCAGATGGAGTGTTTCTACTCGGTGAATCAATTTGGTTTACACGAACAATATTATAATAGTGCAACTGTATGCTGATCACTATCAGATTGCACTGGGTGAAATATGGACATTTGCGCCACAATGAAGAAAAGGAAATCCGCGACATCTTCTCACGGCGCAAGCGTCCATTTCACCATTACGGCACAAATGTCCATGATGCACTAGTATTATTCCCACTGCAATTCATTCTCTCGGCAGTTGGAACCATGCCGAGAGCGAGTTTTGCTATATTGTTAAAGGATTCAAGATTTTTTTCATTCCAAAAGGACCACTGAACACTGAAATGTCTACCGCCAACTATTATGCCCGCTGTGAAACATAAATGAGTGAATTCCGGATCCGGAATGCAGTACTCCCATCTATAGTAACCTTGATCATCGCCTTGGTCCTGCCCACAACCGAGACAGAACCGTGCTCGTCCACACTCGCCACGTCTCCGCTGTCCAGGCACTCGGGAAAACTGTATATGGATATGGTTACTGTAGAGAATACTGTAGGTCACTAAGAAACTGATCAGGCTCATTGTTAAAACGTTTTATCGGCAAGACTTGAAGCGATAGTTGGATATGAGAGTAATTGCAGTCTTACAAGGAAACGAGTACGGATAGGGCGTCCCATTCGGGTTCTCTACCCTCCGAGCCATTGGCTGAGTGAATCCTATGTGTGCATTCCATCTAAGGTTGGCAATTTGACTAGGTTTTCGGATATGTTTCACAGCTCTTATTAATTCAATATATGTAGCCGCGGTGAAACATATCCGAAAACCTAGTCAAACTGCCAACCATAATTCCATCTCTATGTACTCTCATATCGTGTCTGTGCGCCAGAGACGACCGTGTGAATGAGATCGCAGAGAGATGGAATGCACCAGTGTTGCGTTTTTGATTGGGAGAAGTACATTTATTGTGTCTCGTTCTCCGAGAGCCTGTGGTCTCTTGTCGATATAGGCAAACGGGTCCGAGGAGAATGAGAGAAGACGAATGCACTTCTCCCAATCAATAACGCAACACTAGAATGCACGCATGGGATTCACTCTACCAATACTACATATTCCTAGCTGTTGTGTTTGAAAAGGAGAGAGAATACACGAATGCGACTCCCTAACATTTGTGGATAGTGAAAAGTTCAAGATGTGACAGGGTTCCTTAAGATAATGACAGGGTGATTTAACAGGGTGACAGGGTTATTTAACACAGTCTCCTCATAGAATGACTGGGGTCGCGTTCTCCTCATCATCAGCAGAGAGTGGAAGAGGATAGACAGCGACGTCGTCGAGGGTGGTTGTCTGAAAATTAAATCCGATTCTCTTCTTTTTAGTTCATTCTAAATTCATTCGATCTTATTCGACAATCGATCAATTTTCTCTACTCTAGGTTTATTGAGCCGAAAATTCTTCGAGTGTCTGCAATTTTCTCCAAATTACACAGGAATGTTTGTCCTGGTGAGATGCCCCCAGACCCAAGGGTTGCAATCAAGTCGAGCCAAGCCAAATCGAATGGACCAGTAATGGGAATTCCTGTGATTCTACCGCAATCCCCTCACCTGTACCAATTCCGCCCTCTTCAGTTTTCCAGTCGTTGTCCTCGGTAGTTCATCCACTATGGACACTCCGGCCAGGTGCTTGTATGAGACGAAGTTGTCTGCAAAATAAATGTTTAAACACTCTATGGATATTTGCGCCGTAATACTCAAAATAGTTGTATATCGCCATTCCGGAGTAAAAAAATATATAGTAATCGGGCCATTATTAAGATAAATCTGTGTCCAGCTTGTCTTGTAAACAGAGCTCAAACTGTCACGAATATGTTTCACCACCACTTGATAAGTTTACAGGACTTCCCTCAATGATTCATGAAGAGGATGTCGTGTGAAACAAAAAAATCTGTCAAATCAGATTCAGCAAGAGAAGAGACTCAGATTAGGGATTCGAAAATAGTAATATAGTGCAATCGTCTATGGTCTGAATCTCGGGGAGCGCTGTCTATCACATGTAGAGACAACCGCATCGAGTGATTTAGACGAATGAGGAATGCACTATGAGACATCTTCTGTAAGACTGGACCTCCTGGGCACGCCAACCACAAGGGCGTTTCTGGTTACTGTAATCTTAAGTAACCCCAACACGAAGACGCGCACTTTTTGCGTGACGGTCGCAAAAACACTTGACGCTTTTCTGATTTATTTTTCATTGTTTTAGCAGAATAAACCTTAAATATTAGAAAAAGGAAGAAGCTCAAAAATATTTCGAGCATATCACATGGCATATCCTGTGCACAGTTTTTCAACTTTATGTCTCCGAATTGGCTGAAAATTTGGTTC
Source organism: Diplogasteroides magnus (assembly GCA_014805445.1). NCBI lineage: Eukaryota > Metazoa > Nematoda > Chromadorea > Rhabditida > Diplogasteroididae > Diplogasteroides > Diplogasteroides magnus. The sequence goes on along the minus strand of JACMIF010000460.1, from coordinate 34,919 downwards.
TAGGGTAAATCCACCCCGTAGATCACGAATCTGAGGTCCGTTTAAAATTTTTATAAATATTTCGTTGCCTCAGGGCATGAAAAAAATCCGAAAAATCGTCAAAAATTGGGAAAAAATCAGATACGCAAAATTGATGTGGCATTCGAATTTTGGTCCCAAGAACACATAATGAAATTCCAAGAACACACAAGAACACATATAAAAACGAGACCTGTAACTTCATTTTTAAGCCCATTTACAGCCCACTGAAATATTCAAACGGCCGTCGTGTAAAATTTTTGCACTAACAACGCTAAATGGACATCATTTTTGGAATCTGCGCATACGACTACCCTATATACGTGAATTTAAGCCATATCCGAGGTGACTGTTTTGCTCTACAGTAATGAGATTTTGCTCATTTCCTGGACATCGTTTTTTCGCGCGCGCTCCTCTCCCTACCATCCCTCTTCCTACTCTCCCTCTCCCTACCCCTGTCATCGCAAGCGTCTCTTATTCCGGTGATGCAATGAGTAAAACTTATACTACGGACTGACACCAAGAGCAGATTTTTTTCGGATTTTTTTCATGCCCTGAGGCAACGAAATATTTTTTTATGTCAAACGGACCTCAGATTCGTGATCTACGGGGTCGATTTACCCTAGAACCAAATTTTCAGCCAATTCGGAGACATAAAGTTGAAAAACTGTGCAAAAGACTGGTCCACCCTTACAGAAGATGTCTGCTATATTACCGCTTTAGAACCCCTAAATCAGATGCATAGGTAATACGCGAAGAGAATGGACGATTTCCCAACTTAGTAAGTTGAGGTCAAAACATTCTCAAATACGTTTCATATTCACTTGATAAACTCGACTCTCGACTCATCGTCAATCATTTCGCTTTGAGTGACGCAGAAAATAACAAAACAAAAAAAATCTTTCCGCCCATTATCGAGATTCACCTTTCACGAACTGAATAACATCGTCTATGGCTGGCCTTCCTGTGACGAATGCATGTGGCTGCATAGTGTTTCCAAAGGGAACCTCAAGGATTACGGTAGTTGACAGAGTCATTTCTTGGAGTCACGTGGCGTCATTGTCTGTTAGTGCTTCCAAATCAACACCAGAAGGCAATTGTCCATCGTCTAGTCTCACAATTCACTAGTACTCTCTTGAAACAATCGCCGCTCAACAGAAATCAGACACGTTACAAATGCACAAGACTACCGATTTTGAAACGATATAGTGTGTTTGATACAGGAGAGACGATTACGGTATTCGACAATTCGCAAACCGCACCCCGACCACGGCGCACTCCTTCACGCCCTGTACTCCGTGGACGATGGCCTGCTCCAGTTCGTAGGGGGAGACCTGCCAGCCACGGACCTGAGAAGGTGATACTGATAAATTGGGGATACTGTAGTAAACGAAATTACTGTAACTCGCAGATACACCACGTGTTTCATGATTGCAGTGAATTAAATCTTTTCAGGGCAAGCCAGACGAGAAATCTGAGATGTATTTCAATCAACCTAATATAAGCGTCGTGAAACATACATGAAACGCTTCATGTTCAAAAAGTCAACGCATTTGTCACACCAACTTCCTCTTACACATCTAATCCGAGGAGGAAGCGGTAAGTATTTAGGATGCTGGAATTCAACTATACTTCATACTACGTAGTTATGTTTTCAATGAAGCGTATAATATTATTTGTCGATTGTGGATGCGCGTGCATGTATGAATTGCGTATTTTCTCGGAAATATCGTAAAAGACCGAATATCCACTCTGTGAAACATATCTCAAAATAAAATGCATACGCTGAAAATCACCACTCGTTTCATCTCAGAACCGACCGTTAGGAATGACGTGAGACGGCGTGAAATTAGCGGCTGTCAATAACTGCTCTGGTAAGAATACCCTAGTGGATGCGCACGCACGTGTTTATGTGTAGATCTACCTAATATCCACTCTGTGAAACATATTTTTTAAAAGTACGTAAGCTGATGCCCTACGCGTTTAATGCCGCAACTATTATTTCATCCATGGTCACTGTTCTAATCGTAGATACTGTAACATGTCTTCGAGTGCTTCCAACGGGCCACGTGCGAGTTTGTTTTCTCATTCTCTTTAAAATCCTTAACGAGAGACCATCACAGGAATGCCAATGTCATCCTATTATGCTCTCTCTGAAACATAATTGAATCGCATCAGACTACACTCTCAACATGTCTATTTTTCATGTAATCTAACACTGACCGTAAGATGATTGTTGCTCAAACATAGTACCAAAACTAATGGTCAGAGAAACGAGTAAAAAGCGCGTTAATAAGAGAGTGCACAGTCCTCTGTCAGTTTTCGTATTCGGTAAATTACCGAGCACGAAAACTCCATCTAGCGCAAATGTAAAATGATCCGTGGCTGATGATATTGCAGTGGGTTTGCGCCAGAACGGAGAAATGAACATCTGGGCCATGATCTCACGGTGCAAGAGGCCATTTCACCATACTGGCGCATATGTCCATGAAGCACTTGTCTTACACACATAATAACCATTCGTTACCTCAGTGGTCGAACTAATGCGATGTGTCAGCTTTGTATTGCTTCAAGTGTCTAGAATTTTTTTTATATCTAAGGCTTGACCAAAGTGAATTGAACTCAGAAATCCCATTTCCTGCATGTTATGCTTGGTGTGAAACATAGATGCATTGGTTGTGCATAAAGGACGATTACGAAATCTGATGCTGTATCCAACGTTGTTCAACGTTCATTCGTGTGCATGGTACTCTGGATCATCATTCTACGGATTGCAGTCACGTACCGTCGGGCTGCCGGTCTGGTTATTATACATCATCAACGAAATTGCATTTAAAAAGGAGAGACCAGGGTGGCATCCAAGGGTGAGACGCGTACTAGGAATAACAGTTCAGATACGATGCATAATAACGGTCACATCTTATGAAACTGTGCTCTCCCACTGTCTAATTGGCTAAAAAAATAAATGTCCAATCGACACTGAAACCTCTGTCTAATCGGCAACTGACCGACAGTTTGACCGTGCATGTACTGTAACCCCATCTACAGTAACCTTGATCATCTCCTTGGTCCTGCCCACAACCGAGACCGATCCGTGCTCGTCCACACTCGCAACGTCTCCGCTGTCCAGCCACTCGGGGAAACTGTATATGGAATATTAAGTACTGTAGCGAATACTGTTGTATATTTTTACAGGACCTGGAGGCTTGATATCTAACGCATTTTCTTGCCGAGGCACTGTAATTTTAGTTTCGCATTACCTTAGAAACCTTATCTTACAATTCGTGTTATTCAGGGTTTCACCGTTTACTATACGTTTTTGAGTGATACTATATTATAATTCTCGCTGACTACCGTACCTCTCATCGCTATCCAGGTATCCGCTTGCCATGGTAGTAGTCTTCAGCCACAGATCTCCAGGAAATCCCGTAGGACACTCCTCCTCATCGTCCCTTAGGATCTGAAGAACAACGTTTTTTTCATCTTTTATATCCGAATCATCCTGGAATATTGATTGAGAATTGCCGGAAGGGAACGATCCTCTAGACTAGGGATCGAATTTGTATATTTACTGCCTGACCGTATTGCTGAGTAGTTTTCCCTACGAATTATAGACAACCGCTCGCCCAAGAGCGCAGGCAGAGAAAATGCAAATATGTTCCAAAAGTCGTTTCCTACTCTAGACAGACTGACTGGGCCCTTCCTTGCCCTGGGGAGGCTCAATTCCCGTCACTTATGTATTGACTACTTGGGTCATCGCAACAATCAGTCCAGTAGCAGAAAGCGCACAGTTGCAACGTTGTTCTCGTGCACGTAACGCATTAATTTGCATGTGCATTGACGTTCATTTCCCCACACTTTCAATCACTCGTCCTGTCGGCTCCTTCACCATGCTGTCGACCCGCGATGTGGTTCGTCTCTTGAAGGGATTCCCCTGGTTATTTTAGTTATTGATTAACCACAGTATCCAAGATTACTGTATTCAGACCGGTTACTGTAATGCCAACTTCGCAGAAGGTCGAATCGGTGCCATTCAACGTGTCTACGCAGCCGTCGCAACTGGCAGGTAACTACGCGCGGATTTCGACCGCGACGCTTCGGTCCACGCGTCGCGGTCAGGGACTGACAGTCAAGGAACGCGCATCCAGAGACGTCTACCGATGACGTGCAGCTTCGGAAACTCGAGCCAACTACGCCACGGCTGGTTCCACCACTGAACACTTCTACAGGTAGCCGGAATATTTTGCTCCGCATTTGTCTAAATTACGGAATTGCGGCCTTTAGCATCCCCTGCGACCACTTCGACCACTCCACAACCAACCACAGTCAAGACCACAACTACTCAAGGAACTACTCAAGGAATTGTGGGAGTCTCAATACTCGCGACCGCTGGGAATTAGAACGTTCACGAGAAGTGACCAGTGCTTTCGCTACTCTTCTATGAGATATGTATATACGAGCCTATGAAAAGGCACAAACGCTAAATATTCTGAGCGGGTGTTAGACAGAAGTGAAATGGAACCTTGCGCCGTGATGATTACGACAACGATTACGCATCATTCATTTCACTGTTATGGCGCAACTGTCCATAGCGCTCTCGTCTTTCACCCCCTTCCTTTCCGATTATTTTCTGACCAAAGCACAACAAACTTCTTCAGGGCGGCAATCTTTCCCAGTCCACTCCGGATTCCCCTCGTCCTTCGTCTTTTCCTGAAACTCCACCGGCCCCATCACCGCCTCCTCCAATGTGATACTATTTTTGGCAAATTGCCAGCAGACTTCTTGGCAAAGTGCCAATTCAGCAAACTCACCACCACCACCGCGGCGCCGCACGATATAGAGCAGAAGTGAGAATAGACTAAAGTCGGAAGCTTGCTAAATCACGCAACTTTTTCAGCACGGACAGGTCGTTGGTGATCGCAGCTGCGGTTCTGGGAGGTTGGCAGAGTGCCAAGGTTTTGAAAATTCCCGCCCCTGATGTTCAGGCATCTTCGTGCTCTTCGTGGTCGTCTTCCTCCTCTGGTGGGCCATCTTCCTCCTCTGGTAGGCCATCTCGTCGTGCAGGAGGAAGAGGAGCAAGCGGAGCAGGGGGGAGGAACCACGGCAGAAGGAAGGGTGCGGACTCTTGAGGGGAAAGTTAGGATACGGTAGCCAATTACCAAGAAAGAAAAGAAGACGTTGTCTTCAAGACAATGAACTCAATGTGAGAAGAATGTGAACGGTTCCATTTCGGAAACAAATGATCTTGCTATTTATCTAACATATCATTTAAACGCTGTTTTGTCCCGACTGGAAGTCTTGGAGTACGGTACATTCAGGAGACAAGCAGGCGCTGCTGGAAAATAGGAATGCCAAATTGGTCACGGAGAGTGTATTGACTTCGTCATCGGAGAAGAATGAGACGACAGAAACGGAATCTACCTCCATCAATCCATCCAACTTGAGCATGAATGAGCCGAAGACCGCGGTGCGTCCCACCACGATAGATACCGTATACCCGGTCATTATGGATTGCACTGGGTCGAACGCCGCGGTGTGTCTCGCATCGAGATCTACAGTATACTGAATCTTTAGTCGATATTGCAACGATAACGAGTAGATGCGGTCAAAAATGTTAATTCTCGTAAAGTTAACAACCTCGCCCCACCATGACATCTACCGTATGCCAATCAATACTCTCAGGTGCCGCCCAACTTCCGCATTCCCGGCAAGGACATCATGTTCCGAGGCGCCCTTAAGATGCGCACGCACTTTACGGGAGAGCATGTAAGTACCTTTCCAATCAATAATTACTCCTGGCACGAAAATCAGATATACTGTATTTTAGCCTCATCGTTACGAGGTCGGCGGTTCGCAGGAGGCCGTATCGAAGTCGGTCAAGATTGATGAGATCGTTTTTGGTTAGTCATTGTGTCGACCGAAACGCGTCTCCCACGCGTCGCGATCTGAGCCCTGCTAAAGTACGGTTGCGGTTCAGACCCCGAGCTCAACGAGGCCGTCGAGATCGGCAGCGGCGTCGAGGAGTTCATTGAGGTACCGTAATCACGGAGGACTTCGGCGGGTCAGATGACGGGTCATGTTTGCAGCCGTCCAAGGAGCAATCGTCTTCGATGAAGATAGGCTCGAATGCGGAGTACCTTGAGGACCTGGACATCCTGCCGTCCCATATGAAGAACGGACCACCCAAGAAGGTATACGGTAGAATTCCGCTTGGGACAAAACCTAGAATATTCAGGGTAAGAGCAAGATGAAGAGTGTCGCCAGGAGCGCCATGACCGCCAAGAGCGCAAAGTGATGATAAGATGAGAAGACTTACTGTAGCTTTCCGCCCGGGATCAGCGGAGATTTGCGCTTTGCAAGGATTACGGTAGCCTTCCCTGCAGGATCCAAACTAACACTTGTTCGCTTTTCAACACTCCGTCCATTACGTGATAAAATTGGCTGCGAACGCTAGCTATATTCTCGTTCTGAAACATACATGAGCCGGGGTTTCCCTAAGAACCTGCATCGCTCAACAGGTCACCTTTCATTTCTGAGGCTGAAACATAACCGAGCCGGGTTTCACCTTGAATTGCACTCCCGGAAGGGCTATGCCTACGTGCTTGGCCGGGTCCACTCCCTTTGGTGTCATGAAGATGAGTACGCCTGCTTCTGTCATTCCGTACACTGCAAGTTTCGGGGTTTGTGATAGTATATGACTCATTGTAACTTTTGTACTTGCCTATAAATATCATCGTTGAAACATATAAGAAAATAAAAAAATATATAATCCAGAAAGTGTGGACCCCCAGTTGAAAAAGTGACCTGAACGCCGTTAAAGTCACGCGAGCTGAACGGCGTTCAGATGATCGCGTGACAGGAAAAGCTGCCCTGAGGCATTCAAATGCCCACCAGTTGGTTCCATATTAATCTTAGTGGAACAATATCCGAAATCGAATATTATTTGAATGCCTCAGGGCAGCTTTTGCTGTCTCCAATGAACTGAACACCGTTCAGCTCGTGTGACCAGAACGGCGTTCAGGTCAATTTTTCAAGTGGGGTTCTACACTTCCTGTATTCATTATTTTTACTTTCTTATGCCCACTGGATGTGTATTATCCGGAATCAATCGATATTTTAGATTTTGAGTATCAGTTAGGATGTGACAAATACTATCAAAGTGTTCAATTTCGTAAATACCATGGACAAAACTTACTCTGAACCAATGCACAGTGTGGCTGTTTCTCCATGAACTCCATGGCCTCCACTTCGCAAAGTGGAGCGGCGCCTGGAATGATTTGTGTTGTTTAGAGTTCTGGCGAATAAAGTGGAACGAAGTAATTCGGAATAGGTGAAAGACAAGGGCGCCAGGGGCATTTGCGCCGTTATGGTGAAACAGACAAATGCTTCATATGTTTATTTCACCAGAACGGCGCAAATGTCCCGCGAGTTCCTGACTTTCATTATCCAGAATTCACAATAAAAGCGGAACGAAAAATTACCGACGAATACGACTCTCAGAGAGGGGAGGAACAGGGATGAGAGGGTGGGCAGGACTGCGGGTACTGCGTTCACTACTGTCACCTGTAAGGGTTGAGGTGAAGAAATGCAATCATCATGTTTCATGTAATTATAAAAAGTTGTATCTCATCCTTTTAAATAGGTCTTGAAACATATGTGATCTCACGTTACTGATGGTTATGTGCATAACATGGGAAGTGACCAAATAGGAACTTCATTTGAGAAAGCACAATCGTCAGCCAAATGGACTGTTCGTGCGCGGAATATCGTGGTTTACATGAATATGAATGGCAGATATTTATACATCTTCAATGATATTTTCGCACATCAGACGAACACTATTAGGTAGGAGAGAGATGGCTCACCTGCTTATTCATCAGAATATCTAGGAATTTCGTTTCATCGTATTTCCTGTTGAGAATCACCTTCGCGCCCTGAATCATACTAGTTTATTGATGTTCATCGTGACAATATTCAGCTATATTTCACTAATCCTATATCTCGTGGTTATAGCTTTAGTGAAACATAACCAAACTCGCATTCGAACAAATAGCATAGCCAATCATGGCACTGTCTATTAGGGGTTCTGAAACCATAAAAGTTCATGTGTCATTGGTTTTTTTCATGAGGGCGCTTGGCTCTACGTTCGATATCGTTTTAAAAGTCGTACTATCCATTGAATTTGATCAAACACGACAATCAAAACCCGAAAGAAGTTTCAAAAGCCGCTGGGTCTCGCCTGGAACATCATGACGATCAGGGACAGGAGGCCTCCCGCATGGAAGAATGGCATCACCCCATGTACCGTATCCTCCGGGCTCAAAACCGGCAGGAGCGAGGGCGCAGGCAGAGAGCCAATGGTACTGTAAGAGTTCAGTCGGGTCAAACTCCTTACAGCCCGACAAGACGTACCGAGCCAGTTCGCAGTGTGCAATAAGCACTCTGTGAGGGATCCGGATGCCCTTCGGAGTGCCCGTGGTTCCCGAAGAGAAAAAGACGAATGCCTGAACGAGTTACCGTACCCAGGGCAGTCTGGGTGCCATGTCAACGCAATCCAATGAGATTTTCCATCGTATGGTACAAGTGACCGGTAAAAAGTATTTAGGATAATGATGAACATTATGTATCTGCAAAAACGCCATTATCTGTGAACGAAAAAATTCTAAAGAAGTTCACTTATGATGAGTGTGAAACATATCTTTGGCGGGGATTCTCGGAGATGCAATGAATTCAGGGTTATAGCTACAGCATTTGAGAATAAAGTGCGTCACAGTTCTCTGTTCGGGCATTCGGATCGCTTGTCTGTGGTGAGCGAGAGACAAAGTGTCTCTAATGCGCAGAGACTGATAAACAGTCAATTATTCCCAAATGCGACACTTTATTAATGCGGGCGTTGCAACTTGAACCTACCGTAGTCTCAACATCAAACTCCTGTTCTTCTTCTCCTTTCTCTTCATGCTCTGATGCTTCGGGTTCTGAATCCAAGACGTCCAGGGAGAAGATGGACTGAACCAGCGAATGATTATGTTTCACAAAGAGATGGTGGCGTGGACTAAAGACAAGTGCGCTAATGATGCGTTGTTGATTGGGAGAAGTGCATTCGTCTTCTCTCATTCTCCTCCATCCGGCTGTCTATGGTGGCAAGAAACCACCGCGTCCCGGAGAACGAGACACAATGAATGCACTTCTTCCAATCAAAAACGCAACATTGAAATGCGCCAAGGACATTTGCGCCGTGCTGGTGAAATGGCGCCATCATGTGTCTGACGAGAATGATGGCGCATACTGTCCATATCAACACAACGGCGCAAATATCCATTGGCGCAGGCGAAGTTTGTGAATATACAGACCAGTTTTTTTGTTGCGTTCAAATCTTTCATATTATGCTTCCTATCTGAATTGTTATTCCTAGTACGCGTCTCAAATATGCATGTCACCCAGATCTTTCATTTTTGCGTACTACTTCGTCGTTACAGGATATGTTTCAACTGTGAGATAAATAGACTAGAGCAACAGTTCAGTTAGGATGCGTAATATCGGCTGAAATTCCAGAACGCAGAGGAACCAGAAGACATGGAGGAAGAGGAGGATGTGAACAACAATGGAAAGGAGGCAGGAGAGGGGAATCTTCTTGAGATGAAAGAGGATGAAGAGAAACAATTTGCGCTTGTGCATTAGAGGTTAGTAACAGAGGTTCTAACTTAAGGTTGGCAGTTTGACTAGGTTTTCGGATATGTTTCACAGCTCTTATAAATTCAATATATGTAGCCACGGTGAAACATATCCGAAAACCTAGTCA
>JACMIF010000460.1:869-17385 GCA_014805445.1 Diplogasteroides magnus | reverse complement strand
TTAACAAATAAAAAAAAAAACGTCCCCGTACTAGCCATTATCCCCCCCCCCCCGACTTCCAGTGCTTCCGTTCACGGTGGAACACAAGAACTTCGTGGACACTAGCTCCATGATGGTGAAATGGACATTTGAGTCATGATTAGGTGGCGCATCTGTCCATTTCACCATTACGGCGCTTTCCATTGCTCAGTCGTCTACCTTCTTCCTCGACGGATAGATGACGTGCAGCAGTTCGAGCATGTCGTCGCTCTCCACATCCAACATCTCGATCGTCGACTGAAAATCAGAAAATTTATATTGATTTAGTAAAATTTATTCTGAAACATGCATTCGTAAGCGGAAACTGAAATATTTCCGCCTTATGATTTGACCATGTGACATGAAATTAGAGGGGTTTTACACGTCATAGCGTATTTACCCAGTATTTATTTGTGAAGAACACATACGACCGATTAGAAACACAAATCTTTAGGCCATTTGATTTTATCACACGGCACGAAATCAAAGGGATTTAAAGAGTTTTAGTGGTAGGCCAAGATAGGAGCAAACAATTATGCATCCCAACTGAACTGTAATACCCAGTACGCTCGTTACGTTGCTGACAGACTGTATCTCTCATTTGTGAGTCAGTGATGAGCACGCTCTGTGATTTACCAGCGGGTCCCCGTAAATTTTGGAAACGACATAGCTAGGGGACTACGCGGAATCGTCATTCACTGTTAAGTGGAAGCAGCAAAAATTGCAACACTATATATTTCAGGAGTTAGGTGATTACGCAAAATGAAAAAAACGACTCGTACGTCCCAGTGACTAAATCTGTTGGGCGTGCTATTTCACTTATAAAGTGACCTGCGCACTCTCCCTGTAGCCACTGTAGAACATCGTGTGGAAGAACGACGAGTAGAGCGAGAGGTAGAATCGGGAGACGTACACCTTCTGCAAATCAATCGATAAATCAATCAATTATTCATCCCTGCTAAATACAGTAACCCATATTAAACCCAGTAACTCCTCACCTTCTCGTCCTTGCACACAATGCAGACGTCGTTGGCGCCTTCGTGCGGCTGATCAAAGTAGTACACGGCCTTGCGGCCCACTCCAGATACCTGCAGGGGTCAAACTACAACTCAACAAAGACCAGACTACACTTGGCACAGTGCCAGAAGGGGACTTACGTTGTTTATCTTGATGTGCACCTCCACCTCGATACGGTCGTCGTCGATGAGGAAGCCGTTGGAGGGTTCCATAACATCGGTCCACCTGAGATTGAATCATTGATAAACATCGGAAGTTTTAAGTGTCAATTGATTTTCCATTTCAGTTAAACTAATCGTGCAAAAAAGTTCGGCAGACAGTTCTGATAAAAACCTTGTAATTGACGTTTCAAAAACCAGTGTATTAGGGAAACATGACGGAGATAAAAGAATAATTTGATTGGTGGTAACGATAGTGTTCCTTTCTATTGGGGTTGGAAGAATATAAAAATTACTCCTTTGATCCAGTTAAATAAGTTAATCGGGTGATTTATAAAGCGACTAGTTGATGACAGTGATAGTACTCCTCCAGGACCCGATGCAATGTCAAAACCACTAGATGCCCGGTGAATTAGAGAATCATGGTATGGGTAAAGGGGATAAGTTGTCGATGAGAATAGTTATTGCGAGTTTCTGTCTGGAGTATAAAAACGCACTTTTTAGATCCCGGAAAATGAGTGAATCGGATGATGGACAAAGAGACTAGTCCGTGATAGTGATAGTACCCCGAGAGGAGAAGATGCAATATGAAATCCTCACTTCTTGCAACCCGGTGAATTAGTGAATCATGGAGTGAATAAAGGGGCTAAGCTGTCGAGGAGAACAGTTATTTTAGTTTCGGTCTGTACTACTCTGTGGTCAGACTCTGTAGTGAGAATAATAATATTTTTTTTAAAAACCTCACTTCTCGATTCCTGGTAAATTGGTGAATCAGGTGATATATAAATATAGCGAAAAGCGACTAGTTGATGGTATAAAAAGTACATCCAGGACCCGGTGCAATATCAAAATCTCTTGACTCCCGGTATATCAGTTAATCAGCTGATATATAAAGCGACTAGCTGATGATAGTGATAGTACTCCTCCAAGGACAGGTGCAATAAAAAAATCACTTGATTCCCGGTAAATCAAAGAATCACGGTATAATTAAAGGGGATAAGTTGTAGATGAGAATAGTTTCAGCATATGACTAGAGAGATTTTTTAAAAAAAACCCTCACTTCTTCATGCCCGATGAATTACAGAATCATGGTGAGGATAAAGGGTATAAGTTGGAGATAGTGACAGTGGTCAGACGATAGCAATACATAAAACCCTCACTTCTTGATGCCCGTCATGACGTGCTTGTGGTTGTTGCAATCGGCTCTGACGGGAGTGGGAGAGGTGTAGTAGAAGGAAGCCATGCCTTCTCTCTGCAATGGGGAAGGAAGTAGAGGGAGGCAGGGCGATGGACCCACGAATGAGTGCAGTCGGCCCCCATCATATTTGAAAGAGGTTCCTGTTCAAAGAATGATTTGTGAACGGACAAACAGCCACTTCCCAGTTTTTGGACTAATAATGGTAAGAGATGTTCGTTCAAATATTTCAGGAGATGATCAGTGCTCAGCAAAAACTGGTACTCTTATTCAAGATGTATGGCACAAAACTAAATGGTGGATCCGAAATTTTCTAATGAATAAAAATTTTACGCCGCACCTGACTGACGATCTTGAGAGTGGGAACGTATTCCACCGACCACATTGCCGACTTGTTGCGGTCGTTCACGTAGATCTCCAGAGCCAGTGACCTCAAATATCCAGTTTTTCCTACTTTTATTGTACTTCCGCTAAAACTCTTGTTTCCATTGTTTCTTCCAAACCAGTCAATCTCCAGGGCCAGTGCCCTAATAAAAATCGCACAATCTCGTGTTTTTCTCCTATTTATGGAAAACCAGTCAGATTTAGGAACCATGAGAAACGTAAAATCTCCACAATGAAAATATTGCAATATCTACCTATACACCGCAATCAATACCGTTTCATGTAATGGTCCTATTATTCAATGCCCAGAATGCGAGTGATAAACTTATATTCTAAAAAAAATATCAGGCGAGGCGATATGAGTTACAAATCAAAATTTCAATCGTGATCATTTTCAAAGTGCACTAACGCTAAGGAAGGGATGACGGACACACAAGTGATAGTAGCATGACTAATGCATTTTGCAGCGAATGCACGAATCTATGACAATTCATGCAACCGTCGGGTCAAACACAAGAGTGCAATGGACTTTTGTGCCAAAATGGTCGCTTGCGCCCCCAGAATCATGAGAATGATGCCGCACATGTCCACGACTCTCTGGTCTTTCGCCCGCAACCGTTACTCCTCCAGAGAAAGCGTCTCACTTCCACAGTTCAATAGATACCACATTTGATGACCTCATCGACACATCCCCCAGTTCTCAAAATCCAACTACACTGACCATGTGTGGGCCATAGGCGATGGCTTTCCCTTTGCTATCCCCAACTGACCCGTTTTTGACCTATAAACGTTCATCATACTGTCCCGCCTTCAAGCCCCCGATTGCATAACCTTTTGAACAATGCTCACTTCTGTCCGCCCAACATGTCCTCCTTGAGCTCTCCCCGCACTCTCCATGGCAGATTGGCAATGTCCGTGGGCGGGAAGACGAAGTAGTTGAGGTTGTCGTATGACGTCACCTCAATCAGCAAAACTTATGTATTGTAGCGATGAGGACCCTTGCGCACAGGGTTCTTTCAACATAAAAAGCCTCAACTCGGTCAAATAGGGGTGGTTGAAACAAGAGCAAATTCGGTCCAAAACTCGATCCATATTTCTCAGTCACATGTTATTGCATATTCGCCCAGAAATGGAAAATTACAAGGGAAATAAGAAACGTTGTTACCTTTGTGCACATCGTGCCCTCCGTCTCGTACGAAAAGAGCGACCCAGCGAGTGGCCGGGTGTGTGCATGGGCTGGATCGCGACGAGCTTGCTTCTCGGGCTGAAACAATCAGAACTAGAGTCTTTTCTGGATAATGACTTTGGCACACTTGTTCTACGTCTGAGCCAAATTAAAACGCGTGTGGACCACTTTGAGAGAAAAAATCGTTTGGGGTGCTCAACTAAAGGGGAGAACAATATCGGAGTTGCTCCCAAATGATGGGCGGTTATTAACTCTATTATTCTGGGTTTAAGAGCGTTTCCGCCGCTTTCAACAAACATAGTTCACTGCAACTCTACTACAAGGAAAACGCGTAGAAATCACAAAGGGAAAATTTGGGATCTGAAACCGATTAAAAGGAAGCGTCACCGGCATCTGGGTGGCCTGTGACGAGTTCTCTGCATCTTCCTCCTCCCTCCTCCTCTTGCCACCTGGTTCGTCAGGGCAAGACTCCCTCAAAACAGGAATATGTATGGCTCGGATCCGCTGCCTTGGAGCACTGATACCCCGCGAGCGCTGTTCACGTATATCTCGATTCGGGAAGCATTTTTGATTCGGAAAACATTCAATTTACCGTTTACGTTGAACGTGATGTATTAAGACTGGATCCGAGTGAAATTGCATAACACTCATAATATAAACGAACAATAAATGATTCAAACTCATTGAATAGTTGAGTATGTACCTGCTTGGACTCGCAGAAGCTTCTGCAGAGGTCGTCGATTCCGCTGAGGTTGTGGACATTCCGCCCAGTGCAGGTTTCTTGTCCTCAACGTCGGCTGTAGAGGAGAACATCATCTTCCTGCAAAGGTGGGAATGACTTCAATATGCCGGTAGGCACCACAAACACGTGAAAACACCATGAAACCCGAACCGTAACCGACAACGTTGCCAACGCGCAAAGACGGTAATCGATCAATCGATAAATTTCCTATCCATGGTCTTACGCCGACGCGCGAATTCAACACTTGTTTTGTGACAGTACGGTATAAGTCTCGAGCGACGCGCCCTTTACATTTTATTTCGCTGAATTTTTTCTACATTTTCGTAATTTTCGTTGTTCAAATGTTATAAATCGCTTTCTTTCAGTTTGCTGAGTGACATGGATTCGTCCGCCTCTCTCGCAGCATCTGTAATCGACGATGACAGCAGCGACGATGAAGTTGTCAGTATTTTTGGGCTTTTCATTGGAAAAATCGTTTCCACCATTTTGATTACCTTTTTCGACTCAGCGATGCGTTAACGTGGTATGATCATAATGTGTTGGCGTTTTTTTAACAGAAAAAGCACAATACACGAACTTTCGCTGCATAAGACTTCACGATGTCCGTTTTGTCTATTTTTTTGACGATTTTGTAGTTGTTTTCCTAATCTTGTGAATCTTGTGCTGGGAAATTTCTAATTTTGAACCATAATTAAAAGGAACGTTTTGGGAATGTTTTTCAAAATCATTTCGCGCCCTTCATGTGGCTGTTTGTTGCGGATCGGCGAATGAAAGTTATTGCCACTCGGGCTCCGGCGTGGTGGGGAGATTACTTTCTGATTCAAACGAACGCATTATGTACTTGCAGATGCTGACGCAGCGAGAGTCTCGTCTGCTGGCCGCCCTCAACGACGCGCGCGACAACGTCGTTGACGTCTTGCAGCACAATTATGAGTGAGCCATTTATCGATTACTTTAAGGTTTGAGACGGTCAGCACTTAGACTGTAGTCGACTCCCCTTGAGCTGACCCTATCCAAGAGGGGCAAGATGGGATATTAAGGCACTTTAGGAGCCGGCTCAATGTTGATAGATGAGCCCCATAGCTGTCAAATGCACAGACGTAAGAGCAGACAATTGATACAGAACATATGGATTTGGAATTTAAAAGAAATGTAATTGAGCTCATGAAACTCAAAGAAGCGTCCATAAGGGATTTATGTTATCGGATACAAATAGCTAGAGACCGTGAATCGCACATCAATAGCACATCGAAGTGCATTCGTTCACTCTAATTCTTCTCCGAGCGGTTGTCTATTTCAGCCGATAGACAACCGCTCGGAGAAGAATTAGAGGGAACGAATGCACTCGATGTGCGATTGTTGTGCGATTCACGGTCTCTACAAATAGCCTATTCAGGACGGTCTCCGGCAAGCCTCTCCAAGAGATTCTCCTTCGACAATACTTCCTCGAGCGCTCAAAGCTCTACATTAACGAGTCAGTTCACACATAAAGCGTCCCATGTAACATGGGCCATGTTTCACAGAGTAGGCGCACCATTTAGTCTGTAGCGACTGGGTTCCGTGGCTGTCAAGGCCTGCGGCATTGTTGACATAGTAACTTGCGCTGTTATGAACACTTCTTAACCCCCTTGGTTGCGAGTGGATCTGGGGGGGGAGGGGTCGAACTCGAACACTTTGTTCACTAGAGTTGGCAATTTGTATACGAGCTCAAATATGCTTCATCTGATCCTATATTTGGAAATTTATGTCGTTCGTGAATCATAACCGATCTCGCTTACAAACTTACAAACTGCCAACCAAACTGTCCACTTTTACTACTTAAACCTCTTGTTCAGGCTGATCAATCGCACGATCACGACGGACGACGCGGAGAGCAGTGACGAAGATGAGGTCAGAGACATTTTGGCGCCTTTTTTTCAAATTTGAATTTGTTCCTGATTCAGGTATTGAGCAAGAGGGAGAGACATCTGATGGCGGCAGTAGAGAAATCGAGGAACGACGTGGTGGCCGCCATTCTCAATCAGTACCAGTTAGTTTTGTGCATCGGCCATTCAATAAATACCTGTCACAAAAATTTACTGTTGATTTGTGCTTTGCATGTCGATTTACTACAACCTCATATAGGGTCAGAGTTCGCACGAAACATGTCCCTGCAGGGTGATCGATATTTGCCACAAAAATATACTGTTGATCATTTGCCATTCTACAGCTTCATACATAGGAAGAGTCATATTAATTTGCAAATAGCTCATATCGAAAATCGGCTCAGTTATGGTGCAAATATTGACCACGATCGTGCGATGATACGATATTATTAGTGCTTCAATCTTAGTGATGGTGGCTCACAGAAATGATAATTCATCTCGAACTCGTCCATACTCAACTGCCGCCGTAGTAATCACTGTAAAAGCTCAAATTTGGAGAGGTCATGCTTTATCCCTGTCTCTCTTTATTTACTCACTCTCTCGGCGTTCTCTCACAGCTCAAAGCTCGTGCTTTAACAGTGATTAGTAAGGCAGCTGTTGCCAACAAGACATAATGAGCTATGCCAATTGTAGGAAATCTCGTGGCAAGAGTGCCAAGATTGACGACCTCGATTCGCTGTTTCGTAAGCAGCCGACTCTCGTCGCGAAGAAGTACAGTAATCCGGTCGTGACGTATTGATTATTGTCCCTTTCAGTATCTTCCCCGCTCATCGCCAGCGCACCAACTCTACCTCCACGTGAGTAGTTTTATAACAAAATACTTTTTGACGACCTTTTTTTGGTGAGAGACAATAGCGCCATAATGGTGAAATGGGTAGATGCGCCATCAATCCGGTCATTCTAACGGAGCAAGTGTCCATTCCACCATTATGGCGCAAACATCCATACCTCGGTTGTCCTTCACCCCCAATTTTGTTTACAGTATTCGACCTCCTTCTAATCTGCTATCAACTCGTCCGCCAACAGAAAAGGAAGTGCAGGACCGCACGATGGAGTACCTGGTTAAGGTCGGCCATTAATTATCTGAAACTTATGCTGATGTCCAGATTTGTGAGTTACTGTAGTATGCTATCCAGCTACAGTAACCCTACTATTATATCCCTGTCCTAATCCTACGGTAACAGACAGCATACTACAGTATTCTGCAGTATACACAGTACCAACAATGCAGTTCGTGTATCATCAGAAGTACCCATTATATTGTTGGGGATTTGAACTCTTGTTGTAATCGTTTGTACCCCACACCTTTCACCCCAGTACGCAATACACGATTGACTACTTTTCAGTGTCAGAATGCCATTATTGATTCAACCACGTCCATCAATGATACGACCACTGAAATGAACACTCTCGGAATCTCCACCAAGCCGGCTGCCTCATCCTCGTCCAAGTCTCAGTTCTCGTTCGCTGCGGGAGCCGCCAAGGTATAAATGCTACCGTATACTTGGTTGGACCCCTGAACTTCGGTAAAATGGAAGATTCACCATTTCTACACTGAACAATTGCAACTTTTACCACTTTTGAGTAAGATCCCAACCACAATTACGAAGTAGTGGGCGGAATCCCACAAATCAAGTAAAAATGGCACTATAGTGTGAAGTGAATACCAACGTATATTCGGTAGGATGCCGGTACTTCAATCCTTTATGAAACCTATTTCAGCCTGGACCCGCTGCACATCGTGTGCTCATCTCGCAGCAGAAACTGCAGGAGATCGCTGGCTCGGTGCGTGGTGTGATTTGTGATTTGGCAGTCGGTGTAGTTCAGGAATTGGCAGGAGAGTACCGTATTCAGGACGTACGTCATCGGGTGGATTCATCGGAGGAGAGACTCGTGCAGCGCAGTACACTCGCACAGAAGGTTGGCATATCGTGACAGTCCTACTACCGTAGCTCATAGGTGGCTTGATATGTTGAGAAGGCTGGGGAGACTGGGATATGGGGAAAGCTATGTTGTCAGACGAGTTTGTTTAGCAACATGGGGGGTAGTGACATTCCGGTCGATTTTTGGTACCATCACCCATATATCAACGGTTGCATGAATTCAAAAGTTATAGTGCCCAAAACTGATATGAGAAATTGTCATTACTTATTCATGCCATTGGCAATCAGTGAGCATATCAAATTCTGGGGCGGGTGTCACATGCACAAACGACATATGCACAACTCTGCAAAATTCCATTGTAAAAGTTGTGCAAACGTCGTTTGTGCATATGTCACCCTCCCAAATTCTCATATGGGAGCGACGTGTAGAATAGCGCACCGACACAGAAGGTTGGGGCAGACTGGCATAACGGGGATGTCACTGTCGCACAATCTGGCTGGGCTATGTTAGCAGAGAAGGTTGGAAAGCGACTTTGGCATAATGACATTGCTGTCGGTTTTCGGTAGCAGCACGCTTATACCAAAGTGTGCAAGAAGGCGAAAGTGATAATGCTTTGAGATATTTACACTAACTAACATGCAACAACTGACGATGAGCACAATTCTCAGAGATGAGCGTCATGCGGGGTATCTGGGCGGTTGGGGTTTCCGTGTCTGTTTCCCGTAGAGAACAACCGTTTATTCCCGGGAAAGATCCGAATACTAGTGGGAAATCTCTCCGAGAGGCGGAGACAATGATAGATGATAAACACAGATAAGGAGCGTATCGGACTTCCGATAAACAGCGTAGTGCCTTACTATCATGGCCCACCAGCTAGAGCCGCCACACGTAATAAGCTCTATGGTGGTGCAACTAAGAATTTGCCTGGATGGGTATGAGTAGTGCGAATCCCAGAGGGACTTTGGCGTGCTATGACATCACATACGATGGAACCTCAACTATTGATTTCTTAAGCATACAAATGTTAATCTGTGCGAATTCCTGCAGCCTGTTCGTTTTTGGTCCCGCCACATTTATGTTCATGCGTGCCATAAGGCGTTGGCGATTCATCTCTGTAATCAGTGAATAAAAAGGTCAAATAAAAATGAAAGAGTTCTGGGACAGTCTTCGTATTTTTAGCACACAGCTACAGTAATTGAATGTGCTTTCATTTCAGGTGCGCAACATTGACTCGCCGACTAGGGAACTGGTCCGAGAGCAGCCGTCGTACAACCCGATGGCCATGTTTGTAAGTTATTGGGAACTTTTCCATTGTATTATATTTTCTACATTTTAAAGAGTATGGAACGTTTTTCGTTGGTTGCGTCGCTCTTACAATTTTTATACTCGTGGGTAGAATAAGATTTTTGTACTCGTTTGCAACCCGCTTCTTTTGAGTTTCTCGTAGCCTTTTTTTCGTTGGTTTGTGCTGTTTTATCTCTGAAAAAGGTTTCTGAACATAACAACCCAATTTGATCAACTAGACCCTTTCTCCTCCTTTGCTTCATTTCTTCAGCCCAACCAGTTTTATTTGTGTTACCATCAGCCCATTTATGAATCATCAGCGTGCGTTGTTTAGTGTTCGCAAGTGATTAGTGGAATTTATGATATAGATACATGTTAGTGTTCCTTCCATGTATAACAATGGAAATCTAATTGAAGAATTAGACAATGGCCTTTTTCAGCCGTACCCACGTGGCGAAAGGTACACAAACAGTCTAACTGAAGGATACGAGAGCGAATTGGGAGACGTCGAGGTTGATCATTCGACTCCCGTGCCTACGGTAGTGTGCTATTGATTAGTTCTCTTTCCCTGAAACATACTTGGGGAGGGCTAGTATCAAACATGCGCTGATTACTATCAATGGCCGGCGCGGACTGATTTACCAGAGAAGTTCCGCAAATTTATGAATTATCTAACTAGGGGAGGCCGTCTACAATATCTATTTTCATTGCAGGTGCGTAACATTGACTCGCCGACTAGGGAACTGGTCCGAGAGCAGTCGTCGTACAACCCGATGGCCATGTTTGTACGTTATTCACAGTTTTTCAGAGTGTGCTTTTCAACATTTTATAAACTAGGAAAGCTTTTCGTTTCTTGTACTCTTTATGCTCACGGGTATAATAAGATTTTTGCACTCCTTCACAACCCGCTTCTTTTGCGTTTCTGGTAGCATTTTTATGTCCCAATCGCGCCGGTCTACGATGCTGTTAGAGTGTATCAGAATGTAAAAGAAACATATTAAAAATGAATGTTTATCGCTTGCAAAATGTATACATGAAGAAACTTGAGTAGCTAATAATTGCATTCGATTGATTGCAAGTGAGAAAATAGATGACAACTAGGCCATCAGAAATGAAAAGACAAGTAAGAAAATGAGAGATGAACATAATCTAGTTGTGACCACGCTGCAGAAATGTGTTTAGCAAATACCATGCCCATGCACGGTGATAAGTGGAATTCCCCTTTTCAGCCATACCCACGTGGGGAAATGGACACGAACAGTCTAACTGAAGGAGACGAGAGCGAATTGGGAGACGTCGAAGTTGAACATTCGACACCCGTGCCTACGGTAGGATGTTATTGATTGGATCTCTTTCCATGAAACATACTTGGGGGGGATATCACCAATCATGCGCTGATTACTGTTAGTTACTGGCTCCGATTTACGAGGGAGATCCCGCAAATTTTGGAAACAGTGTAAGTTTAAGAATCCCGTCAAATTGTCATTGATTGATAGGGAGAGGCTGCAACATAAACCACAAGTTGGAGAACTCCTTGAATGTTGACAAGTCAGCTTTTATCCAAGTGATATGCCCTGTTTTGGATGCAAAAAGCGTCCCTAGTTTTTTTTTAAATCTTGGTGATTGTTGGCCGCAATGCCCATTCATTAGCTCATATCAAGATTTTGCTATTCAGAGAGAGGACTGGGGCAACTTGGTGGTGATGACGTTTGACGGGGAGAGACTGGTGCCAATGGAGGGAGTCGATCCGATTCAGGTATACGGTAGTTTTCGTTGCAGGAGATGTGGGGCATTTATCGATTGTTTTCTGGAATAATGGTGTGATGTCTACGATAATCGTCATGTTTAGAACAAATAATGCCATTTGTACGACGTAAATATTGTTCCGAAGAGCATCAAACATTTGATTGATGCCCAAGGGCGCACAGTAACTTTCGTCGCAGGAGTAACTGATTATCGATTGCAGGTGCCTCTTTTCCCTACTTCCCACCGTACTCCGGCCAAAAATAACAACAGATTCTCCTTCAACGCTCCCAAAGCTGTAAGTTGTCAGCTTGATAGCATCAGGAACAGCCTTTCAATGAAATCACCTAGAATAGGTGATTTCACGCCAAATAAAAGCTCTAAAGCGGGCCCAAATGAATAAATGTGTTAAATCTCCTGTCAATCTTTGGCCACTTAAATCAATAACTGATGACGTCATCAGTCAATATCGAGCCTCAAAGATACGGACCGGATTGTAAGTGAATCTGTGCTTTCAGAAGTCTGACTCGTCTGACTACGGTACTCCGATTGGCAGTGGAGATGAAGACAATGACAGCGATCGATCTGTCATTGTAACACACGGCACTGATGGTACTACTATTACACTTACTTATTCAATGACCATCCCTAGGGTCCCAAAATCTGATCCCACCAACCGAGATACACCTTCCTGTCCTTTTTTGCTGTCAATTTTGGGCGAACATTGCTGCAAGAGTGTGTGAGTATGTAACTGTAAACGTTTCTAGGAGTGCAGATAATACCAACCGTGAGACTCATAATGATTGGATAGATAGATTATGATTGCCTCTTTTTCAGTCCGTGAACAGATGAGCAATGGAATTGTGGAGAATAGTGTGATTGGAATGAATGGAGGACAGATGGAAGAAGAATTGCCTGGAGAGGAAATGGCAAGGGAACAACAGGTATGGGCGACATTGTTCAAAAGGGGCCGCCTTGGTGACATCTTCTAAGTTTGTCCTAACCACCCATGGGGCCCAATTCCTGACAGCACCTACTCGCCCTGTTGTTGGAACAGCAAGTATGGATGACAGGGGTGAGTTCATCATGGATATTTGCACCGTACTTGTGAAATGGACATTTGCGCCACAATTATCTGCATTCTCAAGCGCATTTGTCTGATTCACAACTATGGCGCTCCTGTCTCTCGCCCGGACTGCAGATCATGCATAAATGGACAAGGGAATCTCTCTTGACAAATTAATTCCAAACGAATTATCCAGATTGGAAAAGAGATGGAAATTTGTTTATTAGGGAAGTCTTGAACCAGCTGATTTGGTGCATGAAACATGATATATTTTCTGGCAGATTAGGAATAGTTAGTTTCTTAGTCAGATGTTTGGGTTCTAAATGCAAAACAATGTGGGCGATTGAAATGGAGGTAGTGGTTATTCTCAGGGATGGTAATATATTGATTTTCTTATTGGGCTATATTGCTTGTACTTCAAATGGACATGGTTTTGCAGAGGAAGGAATTTAAGCAACGTCTGAGTGCCATCGAGAAGCTACTGATCAACAAGTTGATGAAGGTGACATTTCTACCGTAATTTCTAACGATTTCAAAGCTCGCATTGCTAATCCCGTGATGTCTGCCCTTTAGCAACCTTCTGCTACCTAATACCGCGGGTTGCACAGATCACATGTCTACATGGACTACAACCTAATTCTCGCGGGTTACGTAAATACCAGGTCCTCCCCCCCCTCAGTCAAGGATACCTTTGTTAGTGTCAGCAAGAGATAACATGTGCATGCCAGCCTACTTTCAGCCGCCTTATAGGGACTAGTGGCTATTCAAGTTCCTTATAAATTCAAAAATCTAATAATATCATTATTGATCACTAGGCTATGGAAATGCCAAAAATATTAGCAGTAACGACGATCAGTGTTCTTAATCTTACGTTTCAATTACCGTAGCCCTTCTCCTCAGGTCGTCCCTCCTACCATTCGTTATTTCATTCCGGATCTCGTCCATGCGACTGTCAGGGCAGATGAAGAGAGCAACGGAGAGAAGAAGGCTGTGGCAGTGAAAGACATCATTGGAGTCGAGTGCACGGTCAGTGGAGTGGATAGTTTAGAGTTCCAGATGGGACCTGCTTTTTGCCGAACGGGTTACTGTAGTCTCTGCACTTCCAATCAGGATCCGCTTCTTGCTGAACGTGCTTCTGTATTCGTTGAAATACCAGCTACCATACTCTCATTACTATATTCTTGTCACATGAAATCCAATAATTCCAGTGTTTGATTCGTGCAAAACGGGTTACTGTAGTTCCAAGTTCCAACTGGGATCTGATCTTGATCGGGTGGTTACTGTATCTATGCTACCGTACTTGCAGTTTCCCGAGATGGAGGCACTGGTGGTGAAGGCGATTAGAAGTGTCAAGGATCTGGCGAAGCTGTTCACTGTCGAGAATCTCAGAGGAGGTGAGAGGAAAATTAATATTTTTCAAACTGGGAGAATAATGTGTGCATGAAATATAAATGAAAATATTTATTTGGAGTTCAAATTACCATTCTTGATGATAATCGAACATCGTGGTCTTTCGTAGAGTTGCAGTGATGATTAATTATGGTTTTCAGCTCCGAATCACTTGTTTAGGTTGTTCTGGGGCTAAAATGGTTACCTGTGGCGCGAATCTGCATGTTATATCAAAAAAGTGGAACATTGACCGAGAACATTGATCCACCGTTGCGCGATGCGGAAAAGAGATGTTAGGGTGCGCACACTAGGTAAAATGACTACTCACATGATTTGGCTGGGTGCGAGGTGCATTTCGAGGTGCGTTACTATCAGTAGAGACCGTGAATAGCACATCATGTGCTGCCGCACGTTCCCACATCGCCTACATTCCCCATCGACTGTCATGACTCAATGAGAAGGATAGGACGGAGATGGAGGAATGATATTTTGTCTTCACTATATTTTGTCTATACTGTTCCATATAAAAGGGATGGAATCGATGAATAAAGGAGTTCAATCGTCTAGTCGTCTCGGGACACACCGTGGGGCAACATACATACATTAACTAGGCGGTCCATGTGGACATCCAGGCGCCCTTAATATTTTGAAAATCGGGGCCGGGTTGGGCATAATAACTAGCAGGCACCTTTTAAAATCTTACTTTTCGATTGAAAAGCCTGTAGGCACCCTTAAACTTTTGGTTTTGCCTTATGCAGTCACCCTTAAAAATCGGACTTCTTGGACCCGTGGACAACCCTAGTTATTGTATGGCAACATACATCAATAGCACATCGAAGTGCGTTCAATCTCTTCAATTCTGCTCCAAGCGGTTATCCATCAGCATAAATAGACAGCCAGTCGAAGAAGAATTAGATAGAGCGAATGTTCTTCGATGTGCGATTGATGTGTGATTCACGGTCCCTACTAGTCAGCGGTTCTTTCCGGGGTGCGTTTGACGGTATCTGGTAGGGTTGGCAGTTAGTGTACGAAATCAGTTATGTTTCACTGACTCTATAAATATAAGTTATATAGCATCCGTATCTAGAGGCTACCGGGTGCCCGCCTGTCGATACAAACAACCATGTGCATGTTTGTTCAATATTCAAATTAACTGTAAGGTAGCGTGAACGTATCAGCTGTTTGAGTCATCCTAGACCTTAAATGGTTTCGATAATCCAATTGGTTTCATAATTATAGATAATTGGATGGTATTCGATCCTGAACGAGATGTCACATTTATTCCTTTGCAGTTGACACAATCCGCCTACGCAAATCGGGCGTTCGTCACTTCAGTTCGGACAGCGAGTCGTCAGTCATCGTAACCCCTCAGGTTTGTTGCTTATTTTTTATGTTTTAAATGTCCACTGTATTTATATTTAGCGTTAGATTCATGTACACAAGTGTCAGAATATAGATAATTTCAATATTCTGACACTGACGCTGAGCGGTAATAGATTCTGCTAGTAGCGTTTTATGCCCGTGAATCGATAAAATCAACGATCGATTGCCTACAGTAACCCGAGTATTGATTGTCAGACCGAACGTGAGAAACTGCGCCAAGAGGCGGAGACTGAGAAACTGCGAGAGGAGAGGTACATACAGCAACTGGAAGAGGAGAGGAAGATGAAGTATCAGAAGAGGAAGGAGGAGGAGGAGAGGGTGAGGGATGGGGATGAAAATGAATGAATTGCATGGTATTGTATCCGGAATAGTCTTAGCAGAGTGAATCACAAAGTTCATTCCACTTTGGTGACATCACCTACACGCCCATGGATCCCAAAACCTGACAGTGCCTACTTTCCCTTGAGTTGGAAAGAAGTTAAGACGCAATAGTTATAAGACCGGACCCCTCTGTCACTACTTTGTCAAGTTGTTTCGAGCTGACTCTTTTGTGAAGCATTATGATTGTTGGTGGAACAGAAGTTACTGAGAGACATGTGACCTCCCAGTTCCATCTACTTTTTGAGTATCAACTTTCAGAATATTGCAAAATCTCGTTTTTGACTGTTTTTGCTTGTTCCATCATAACTTCCTTCATTTTGAATATTTTTGGGCGATCCTTTTCTCTTTCGAATCGTAATTCAATTCTCTTTCTAATGACGGTTAGAAGTTTGAAAAATTGTGTTTATTAGCGGAGTTATTGTAAAAAATGTGAAAAAGTTGTACCTAACTTTTGCATATTTTTGGCCGTTTCGAATCTTTGCAGCCCGATGGCACAACTTTTTATTTTCTATAATTATTCCCCGTTAAATTTCACGTCGGATATGTTTTTTAAAGTATAAAAAATCACGGACATAGACTGTGCCCTGAGCCTCGGAATGTGTGTCAATGATGAAAATGATCAAATCACCGATAGTTCATCGTTTGTATTTCTTGGGAAAAGCCAGTTAATTATAATAAGGGAGACGAGTACTACATATAGCGCATACGTGTTCCTTGAACCGTTTACTATAGGAAAGGAACGAGAAAAGATATGCAAGAAT
>JACMIF010000459.1:8734-39294 GCA_014805445.1 Diplogasteroides magnus | reverse complement strand
TTTTTTGGACCACTCACAAAAAAATGGCAATACTTTCGGCCCCCATGTAGTTCGGCCCCCATGTAGTTCGGCCCCCATGCATGACCGGTAAACCTCATTTTCAGGTTTTATGGGAGTTTTACTCGAGAACACCCAAAAAAAATTTCACGAAGATTCGATAACTTTGAGCAAAGTTATGGCCAAACAAAGAAGTGTACCAATACATATTACCAGTAGTGTATATATATGAGGAACGTCGTTAATGAGCGCTTATTATTCATCGTTGACTTTATATATGCTTCAGAAGTTACAATCTCATAGACTATCATTATCAGTCAGGTCAATTAGATAACAAACAATAAAAATCCATACTATTAACCATACCTCATTTATGAGAGATGCAGAGATATTGATGAGGTAGAAATCTGGTAGGATGATGTCGGCCGTCGTTTTCACCTGAAATGAAATCGTGAACTGAAAAATACTACATATTTTTAGGTACTCAAGAGGATATTGATCGGTTACGCAGCAGTATTTTAGCGTCAAAGCAACGAAACGAACGTTCATTTTCAAACGATTCAAAGTTTCTAAAAAAATTGTCGGAATCAGAACACCGCAATTTTATCCTTCTTGAAATGAACAGAAACGAATAAGCAACAGTCTGTGAATATACCTTGTCGGGATAAAAGCCCCACAATGTTTCTGAGGTTCGTGTATAAAAAAGTTATAATAATCTTACCGGGTCATTAGTCGCCGGCGACCATCGCATTTGCACCTCTTGATTGTTGTAGTTGAAACTGGAATAAAGGTATGCTTCCAACAATATGATACCGTAACTAGGACAACTGCAGAGCAGAACTGATCATCACACAACATATTGATTGCATAAGGCACAGCGAAAACCCCAGAAAGACATACCAAAGCTAAACATCAGTTACCGTAATAAATAAAACAGTTACTGATTTATTACGGTAACTGATGTGTTCCCCCAAATATCGATAAGCTACCGTATACCAGACACTCCTAATTCGATATGCAATCGTATCAATAGCTGACCTCTCATAGATGAGATTGCATGTCTGAATATCGAGCGGGAAGTTGCTGAGGTCCAAGGCACACGGGCCTTTGACACGTGTACGCTGAATGGAGATGGATATTTTTTTTTGTTTTTTTTTGTTGTTGTTGGCTGTCGACCACAATGCGCTGTCATATCAAAGTCTTAGAAGTTCGGCTACCATTATTACGAGTTTGTTACACATTTCAAATGACATATCCGCCATAATAATTAAATAGCTTACATAATTCACCCACACGGTTCCGTTCGGATAGAGCATGAGGAATACGTTCCTGAAGAATGGAAGTTAATTTTCGTGTCACGGAACAGGGTGCAAGACGGTAGCGCAATCTACTTTTGCATGATAGTAGTCAAATGGACCGCTTGGTAGAAACGCGGCTCATCCAATTCACCATTATTGCGAAAATGTCTATTGTTTCATTCATATGAACTGAACTGATATGGTGAATACGAATCCTCTCTCGTTTGCGTGCTATTCCGTCTTTTCTCTGACTATAAGTCATGATTTTGAATAGGTTTCACGATCAACATATAGAGGCTGAGTTTCAACTGAGTTTCAATGAATAATAGAAGCTCCACTCACTTGAACGGCGAATCGTGAATCTGTGCGATTTTGCTGTTGATGAAGCAACTGTTAGGCGTCCAAAGACGGTCAAGGACCTAAGTTAAAAAAAAATAGAAATGGTATTTTTTTGTTTCAAGTCACTTGGCAAATGCATTCAACAAATTCCTTAGATAACACACGCTTTTTTTTACTCTGTTTCTTCTTACAATTCGGGTACTATGAGCGTACGTTAGACTTGGCAGTTAGTATGCTATATTGGTTATGTATCACGAAAGTCTAGAACTTTCGAGATACATGATGTGTGAAACATAACCGATTTCGTATTCAAACTGCCAACTCCAGTAGTTAAGCGTGTGAATCTCCCACAAACCTGATGATTCAGTGACAGATTCTGCTTGCACGGTGTGAGATGTTCGAAGTTGAGAGCGGGATCCAGCCACATTTCGTTAATGTAGATGTCCATCTAACCATCAATCATTCTTTAGTCGAGTGTCGCAAATGGGACGTTATTGACAGTCGTAGTTTCCAAGCTGTCCAATTTCATTCCTAGTTGTTGTATCTGTGAAATGAGAGATGCTTGGTATGAAATTAGACGGCTAGCAATCGACGACTGTCAATAACGTCCCATCAGCGAGATCCTATTAGTTAGTCAACACCATCCCAAATGGCGCTGCCGCGGGATATTTTTTTATATCATACTGCACGAATGACTTGTGTTTCAGTCATTTATTATGATCTGTGGCAATATATGAATGCGATTTGGTGTTGATTGTCGATTTACTCCAAAAATTACATCAGTACCTCAAAATCGTTCGTGATCTCGTTGATGGACGTAATTGCCTGTATCCAGAACTCCACCGATACTCGCACTCCTTCCTCGGCTGCAAGTATTTATTTGTTCCGACATTTCGCCGATATCTGCCTTTTTGCTTTTCTTTTTGTGTGTATAGCCGCTATGGTTGGCATTTTGACCACTGTATGGGTTATGTTTCAATGTTACTATATATTTGAAGTTATAACCGAAGTGAAACATAACCCATAAAGTAGTGAATCTGCCAACCATAATAGCTACGTAACGCTAAAGATAAGTGGCAGGAGCCATTTCAAGTTTCTTTTGCCTCTGCGGGGGTAGATATTTTCAAGCGTTCGTTCCGCCTGTCAGAGGCACGTGTTTTCATCAAGATCTTAATGCGATTCCCACGTATCTATTCTCTGATCTTTTCTGGGCATTTTCCAGCGTTAGTACTAGAGTAGGGAAGCTGTTGTGAAGTGTCCACAGGGAGAAGAAAGGTTGACGGTCTACAGTCCATTTAGCCGTTCAAAGAATACTTCCATCACAGAGAAGTGTCATTTGCAGCGACTAATGAAAGGAAAGGAAGTGAAATGGGGTCCAGGGGGTAGGAAGGAAGAAGAGGTGGAACAGGACAACATTGGAGAGAATTTGCAAAAAAAGAGAATGAGGAGGTCTGTTTGCAACGTCTAGACGAACCGTGGAAGATAGACGAAACATGGAATTGGGCTCGTAACAAGCACCAATTGCATGCCGCTATGTCAAAAACAGTTATAATTGTTCAAAGACAAAGGTTTGTATATATGGTTGCGAAATAATGACGATGAAATGAACACCTTCAATTCACCGTTAATGCTCATGGGGTTTTTGTGTTTCGCCCATTGGTTGCCTGACCCAACTACTAACTCGGTATGCGGAACTTGTTGTAGCCCGTGCCGTTGAGAAGTTTGTCGATGATCTGAATATCCCTGGAGCAATTCCGCTTCTTCGGAGCCCTGAAATGAATTCGACTGCTGACATTGAAACTTTTTTTAAAAATTTTTACCGCTCAGGTACCGCAACGCAATATTGATCTCTAGCAAGGCAAATCAGCTTTAAAGACCATGTGAAACTCATTTAAAATAATGAAATAACGTTGTTTGTACTACTCTTTATTTATACGGTAATATAACCACGATTGAAACACAAATATTTGGATTTTCAAGTGGTTGCCTCAACACATGTCATATGTAGCTACGAAAATACTCCCTCTCGGCTATCACTAGTGTGTGTCAAAATGATCGGACTAGTCCTGAAAGGTTAGCGTAATTGCCGCGAAATATCGATGTTCTAGAAATGTCTTCAGCGCATGTTTCGCACCCACACTGAATTTTCTGAGTTTATTATTAAGTTTCGGGTTAAATGTATGTAGGGTGAATATCCCGAGAAGATGGAGTTCGTGAGATGTGTCCACTTCAAAATTATGATAAAGTAGTTTTAAGCTGAGTCGCGCTTCCCTCCTGGTGAAGCGCTTTCTCTATGCCTATCTAAATCTATCGCTCGCTCTTATCGCCCATATCATTCATGTAAACAGAGTTGAATGTCAGCATATTATTGTGGAAAACGAACTTGATATTCCTAGTACACACACTACATCTGGCTGACGACTGTGCACTCTCAAATTTGCGTGCTATTTCTTCGTTTCTCTGACCATTAGCCATGATTTTGAATAGGTTTCACGCTCAACATATAGGGGCTGACTTTCAACTCCGTTTACCTCAATAATATATATATATATTGAGCGTGAATCCTGTTTAAAATCATGGCTAATGGTCAGAAAAAAAGACGAAATAGCGCGTAAATGACAGAGAGCGTAGGACGAAATTGGCAGAGTGGTTCTTATTCCTAATCAGTATATAAATTCAGTTTACATGCATAATAATATTGATATTCATGGCGGGAAGCTTCATTATTCAAACAGAATGAAAACTCACTTCGTCGTCATCTCATCCTCCTCCATCGACAGATTGTAGTCGTTGTCTATTCGAATGGCCTGCGCCGCCGCCATCGCCACCAATACCGCCGGCCACGGCAGCATACGGTAGTCTGCGAATTGGTAAGTTACACCAAGAACTGCTTCAAAACGCGCCACGCAATATACGTACGGCACAGGATCCATATGGTAGTCTAAAGGGAAATTATACCATGCATTACGCCAAATCGCAACATGCTGAGAACACGGGCATACGGTAGTCTGCAATTGCGAAATTACACTACTAACTGCTCCAAATACTTTGAGAACACGGGCATACGGTAGTCTGCGAATTGGGAAATCACACCCATGCATGATAATGGGGATGAACACAACATGCTACGCATAACGCGAGAATACGCGACGAAAAAGAAAAATCGCGGAAGCAGTATGGTTGACAGTTTGACTACTTAATGGGTTAAGTTTCACTGAGGAAACATAGCCCATAAAGTAGTCAGACGGTCAACGGTAGAGGAGGCACTAGAATTTCGCGATCTCTGAACTTCTCGCCTAGAAAAGACACAGAAACGCCATAGACAAAACCAAGAGCCAATTTGACTTGGAAATTTCGGTGCCAAAGTTAGAGAGCGTCAACAAGTTATAACGAGTAAGAATGCCTCGGGGCAAGTTTCAATTGCTTTTGGAGTCGGTAATTATTGCCGCGTAGGATGGCTGCGGGGAGCAAAAAAGAGGAAGAGAAGCGGGCAAAATGAGACAAGTAGTCACTTACAAGGTACTAGACAGGAGGAAATGGAGCGATGCTCGGGGGAAACGTCATTGGTCGTCGTTCCCATATTTGCGCTGCATTTTAAGTTACAAAGAGCTGCTGTGCTAGCTGTGCTACGAGAGAGTGGGGAACACCTGCGCCACAGTGGTGATGTGGACATATGTGCCGGATATTTGTGCCCATTTCACCATTCTTGCGTAAAGTCCGTCCGTGGCGCTCGTGTTTTTCACCCACAATGGCATCTGATACTAGACACTGAGATACATAGTTCAAAAGTTACGGTGGGTTGGGTACAGCCGATTTTTGGGGTCAAAGCGGGGTTGGGTACGCGGTTTTCGGCGTGGTATTTGAATTATGCTGAGATACTAGACACGGAGAGGAAAACAACCGATACTCGGAGGGAAACGTCACTGATCCTCGTTCCTCATTCAGTGCGATGTCCGCATTTTCAAGATTTCCGTAAAGTGAATTCAAGACGTGTCATGAATGGTAGAAGTTGGGGGTTCAAAAACGGTAAATTTGTCGTCATTCTTCTCCGGAGCGCGGTGGTCTCACTCCATATTAGACGACCTCGCGGCGGAGAAGAATGGCGACAACTTTACCGTTTTTGAACCCCTGGCTGGTAGAAGTATGCTCAATTGAGATCCCTAGAAACAAATAGTCTAATGATTAGCCGACGGATGACCCACACAATTCATTGGGATTCTATAGCTCCGATCATCATGTGTAATTTTTTTATTATCAGCCAGATCGAGGCTGTATTACGTAAAACAGCAACTCAACAAAGTTATAACACCTGTGAAACATATATTAACTCGCACAAAAGTTGGAAGTATGACACTTTTTGTTAAATCGTGAAAAATGGCAAAAAGCGTCCTAAAACAAATATAACGCGTGGGGGAAAAGCAGTAAAAGCGCGTTGCTTATGAGTGGAAGGGATTACCAGTTCGTCCATTCTTTCTCTTCTGTGTTCAACCGTCCCATTCATCTCCTTTAACTCAGGCCTCTCTTTCTTCCCTCCAAAGACCACTGCCCGTGAGAGAATCGGCTAAGATGGTCATATGCTACATGATAGGTAATTTGCATGCGAATTTATTTATGTTACACTAATGATATATCTTGAAGCTGTAATTTTCTTGAAACATTTGAAAAAAAATCTCGCATAACTGCCAAGTCGTAATACACTCCATAGTAGGTTTTATCACAAACTGACAATTCTAGACTACTAAATTTATACCTAGCGGTTGTCTATCAGACATGATTGTTCAGATTGGGTATTTGACAAAATCATATATTCTGTGAAGCATAACCACTTAAAGTGGTTAACCATACAGCGAGACAGCCACTTATAAGACCATGAGGGGATTAAGGCTGTCATATGCTACACGGGCTCGCTCGTCCATCTCTATTGCGACTCTTCACCCGTTCCCTAATGCCAACCCTATAGATCTCTCGTCTTGCTATCGTCCCACTCTCATTAGAGACAACGTTTGGGGAGAGGCAACCGTTGCGAAATGACTTTGAGCAAAATGAATGGCCTTCTTAGGACACTTTTTATCGCCTAGTCGGTGGGAATGGCTAGGGGATTATGGAATTATGGCCCATATCTCATGCTGACTGTCTATCCTCTCTCCTTTTCCCATATCTCTAACCTCTGAAGGTCGAGGGGAGGGGTGAACGGAAGAGGGAAGAGGAATAAGACGAGTGACAAGAAAAGACGAGTGGTGTACTGAACAATGTAACTGCGGGAAAGTGGTTCTCGTTTTAAAATAGTCCGCTGAAGATTTAAGGAAATAATGGGAAGGAAAAGGTTGGCAACTGATTTTATAATGAACGATAAGCGAATATAAAAGAATAAAATACACTATTCCTATGTACGGCGAATAGACTTGGATTCTCGCAACTGAAGAAGAGAAAATGCGATAAGAATGTTAAAGAATCACTATTCTTGAATAGATGAATTGGATTCAAAAGCATTCATAGTTCGATTTCAGAGTTCTTTGAATAAACGCACAATGTAAAATACCTAGAATGAGAGCTATGAATAGGTTGCAGAGCAAAGTCAAAAGATGAGACGAGCGCCAACATAGATAGTGCTTCGGCAGTGTCAGTATTGCAACGAAATAACAATATCACATTTCATAAGACGCTGGTAGTGATAAATTTCCATAAAAACGTTATTCAACTATTCAATGGCGGCGAATCATTCGTTTGTTCTCCGAGGAGCGGTTATATATCAGTGAGAAATCCGCACCGAAGAAACTGGACAATGAGAATAGTATAAAAGTACCGTTTCAGAAGCTATAAATAACACATCGGTCACCACCACGGGTAGCCATGAATAGGTTTCACAGGTCATATAAGTGATGTGCCAGCCGTCAACTGCGATAGTTTGGCATTGGATTTCGCAAAAAAAGAAAAAAAATTCAATTTCACGCGGCGGTGAGCGACACTTCCAAAAAGTTATTGCTTTGTTCTATGCCATTTTGGAATAGGTCACACGCCAAGTACAAAAGATGACGCAGGGCGAAGAAACTAATGATCACGACACAGTAATCACATAGGAATATTAATCAAGCATAAACATAGTGCAGACGAAATCGCAAGAACAATAATCGTGATATCGGCACATGGTAGGATTTCAAAAAGCGGTTGTAGAGTGCATCCATCTGTCGTCTAATTCACTAAGAGCGATTGTCTCACTCAAGCGATAGACAGTCACTTTTCGAGATTTGGACCATAGACGAATGAACTCTACTACCGATCTAGAAGCCCTAGCACAAAGCACTAGTCCAATTCACCAGTATGGTGCAAATATCCCTGTTCTTACGCTGTTAACGCGTTAAATTGGATGTTTTAAGCAGCGACTACGTCACAAGACCTGTCTGTCAAAATGTAAATGAGCCCTGAATATGGGACAATTTAGGCCTGGGCGAGCACATAATTACACTGCAAAAGAAAATGCGGCCATTAAAAGAGTCGGCGCCTCATGAGGCGGATGAGGTATTTAGAGCTGCCACCATTCATTTAGAGCATTTGCATTGAGGCCAGAGAAAAAAGGACGGTCAAAACTTTGCGGAAAAAAATCGCGGTGGGACCCGTAACTATATTACAATTCTGAAATTCACTTCATTTCTTCATTAAACGCGCCCATTAAAAGAGTCTTCGCGACACGATGTGAATGTGGTACCAGGTGTTCAAAAACGGTAAATTTGTCGTCATTCTTCTCAGTCGCGCGGTCGTCTATCATGGAGTGAAACAACCGCGCTCAGGAGAAGAATGACGACAAAGTTACTGTTTTAGAACCCCTATGTGGTACACAGAGCGGGTGAAAGACATAACCGCCATGTATATTTGCACCACAAGATAAGGGAACCGAATCCAAGCAGAAGTGCTCAATTCTGCCGACTAATTCCCTTGGAGTGATTGTCCATCACGCGAGAGAGAGACCGCCTCTTCGAGGAAGCATACCACAAAATGTGAGCCTCTGCATAGATTCCGTTCCCTACACAAGAGGGAAAAGGACGAATGTGGTGACCGAATGCCGAAAATGATGGTATTTGTTCATTTCTCTATAATGGCGCAAATGTCTGCGGCGCTTTTTACATCGAATCGAAATATGCAATTTTTTGATTGTGATAGAGTGGGTGACAGACAAGAACCCAGTGTCTATAATAGTGAAAAGGACACGTTCGTAGTGTGAAAGCTGAGAGTGATGGACCATTTCATTTCATTTCCATTTCAGTATCATTTCTCAAGAGTTCGTTGCGCTCCTGTCTTAAATACGGTAGAGCAGGACAGATTCGGTTTTCAAAAGTGGCAAAATGCTATCTTGTCATGCACCTGAATAACTCTAGAACCACATTTATCGTCTTCGCTGTTGTAATTGGTGCCGGTTGGGGCTTAAAAGAGGAGAAAATGTTTTCATGAGGCATTTGCTGGTCTCTACTGTTAGACTGTAATTAATTGTTAGGCACCAATCACCAAAGAACCTCTCCTAATTCCCCCGTGCTACTGGTTCTCATCACGGGTTCAAAAACTGTGAATTTGTCACCTATCATTCTTCTCACCGCGCGATCGTCTATCATGGAGTGCGACAACAGCGCTCCTGAGAAGAATGACGATGACTTTGCCGTTTTAGAACCCTTTAGTTCTCATCAACGTGGAGGGACAGGGTTGGGGAGAACAGCGACATGGACATCTGTGCCATAATAGTGAAGTGGACGGAAGCGCCACTGATCATAAGCCTATTTGACCATTGTGGTGTAAATGTCCATGCAGCAGTTGGCCTTCACCCGAAAATGCTACGAATGGATGTTCTTTGGCAGTCATTATGCAAAGCGCAATAGCTCTATAAAGCCCCGTGCTTACTTTAGCTCTTCATTGTAAAGATACTTGGGTTGGGACATCGAAGAAACACACAAAAAAAGGGATTTCGCGAAACTGCAGCTGAGTGACGATTTCAAAACTGCGGAATTGACAGTTATCTTGTAGAATACAAGAGTTCTGAGTCGTCACTCGAATGAAAGACTCGTACTAAGAATATACTATTGATCTATAGAGAAACCGATGAACTCAACACTGAACGACATTCAAAGATGACGAGTTTGTGCACAGGATGAAACATATCTGTGAAGGGTGATTATTTAGAGCATCAACTGCGGTTTTGTCAAGGAAAAATGACTCTCATTTAAGTATGTAATTTTTGCATGCTAATTATCAGTCGTCTTATGTACGTGCTTGCGAGCGCATCTATTTCATCTAACATTGGACAATTTCAGGTAGAGTGGCGGGGAAGCGAAATGGTAGACCATTCCACATCTCTGCTCCCTATCGCGAGCGGTCGATCTCCCGAAAATGAGAATGCGTTGGTCAACCTACCGATAGCTAAATTGGTCGACCAACGCGAGAGAGCCGCCGCTCGCAATGGGGAGCATAAAAACAAAGAAAGATGTACCGTTGGCCGACCATTCTAGTTTCAGGATATAAAGTGATTGATGATATAAGAGTGCAAGAGAACGTTAAGCGAGGCAGCCGGAATGCCGGCGAATATGCCAACGGAGTGAAACATATGCGCAACGGCATGCTATGTGCGCACTGAGGGTGCGAACTGCACCTTTTAAAATTGTCTCTGCGCATCAGTTGCCTATCGTAAATAACTGCCCGGAATGGGTGAACAGGCAAGTTTTTTCATACTTGAATGCGACATCTTAGCATACCATGATGCAACCAATCGCCGAGGAGAAATATGAACGAGGTATTAGGCGAGAAGTAAGGCGACTATGCAACGGCTTAACCGGAAAGCAGGCGAATATGCTCACGGTGTGAAACATATCCGTATTGGTATGACTATGTGCGTGCGACTATGTTTTAGAGTGTCGCATGCGAGTTTTTTTAGTGCTTTCGTCTATGCTCTCCGCGATGCAGTTGTCTATGAAATGCATACACAACCGTACCTCAGAGAGTATAGACATGACGAATGCACTAAAAGACTCGCATGCGACATCCTACTATGTTCTTGACGTTGAACTGTTCCTCATAAGACGCAAATGAAATGCGATAGGCGCCGAGGAAGTGAGACTTTGTACATGAATGCGATTCACAAAGCTTTTTAGTCTCTAGCCTCTACTATTCAAATATCTCTGGTTTGCTTGAGACGTGGTTTTCATGTTTTTTGGCCTCAGTGCAAAAATATATTATTCTCAATCGCTCATTAAATCCAATAGGCCGGAATGAGTGAATAGACACTTATGATGCTCTTCGTAACCGAATGCGACCCCTAGAAAAACATCATGCCCCGAATCGACCTTGTCGAATATGAACTACATAGTTATTATACAAGAACAATAGGAATCTACAAACGACGCAACCACAATCCAGTGAATATTTTCACGTAGTGAAACATATCCGTAATGGCATGCTATGTGCGTGCTTCTATGTTCTAGATTGTCCTATGCAATCGTGCATTCGTTGCATCTCTACTCTCAACGGTGCAGTTGTCTATGAAATGCACACACAACCGCACTAGGGTTTCTAAATCGGTATTCAAATTCATTTCTGATTCTTCCATTCTCCGGGAAGCGGTTGTGCCTACGAGAGATAGACAACCGCTCCGCGGAGAATGGAAGAATCAGAAATGAATTTGAATACCGACTTAGAAACCCTAAACCGCACCTCAGAGAGTATAGACATGATGAATGCATTAAAAGACCCTAGTATGTTCTCGACGTTGAACTGTTCCTCATAAGACGCAAATGAAATGCGATAGGCGCCGAGGAAGTTAGACATTGTTCATGAATGCAATTCACAAAGTCTTTAGTTTCGATCCTACCATTCTAACGTCTCTAGTTGGCGTTATATGACAGCGTTGAAGGGAGATACGGCAATCGAATGGATTAAATACGCAGACCAGGCAATTCAAGCCACTTTCTCGTCATTCGCCTCTCGATGGTAGCTGTCTTTCGAGCTCAAAGATAGCCACTAGGCAATGAGAAAATGCAGGCAAATGGATAAATGTCGCGTTCATCCATTTATGACGCTCAGAACCAGCGAAACTGATACAAGCAAGGCATGAGAACAAGGGCTTTAGATGACTTCCCAACAAAGAATTGCGTTTCACATACGTTGTTGAGTTTAACGCCCCTTCCTTCGTCTCACTTTTGACAATAAATATCTTCCGAGCGCCATAGATATTTGTGCCGTAATCAAATGCGGACCAATGCGTCGTGGCTATCAGAATTATCATGGCTCAAGTGTCCATTTCACGATTATGGCGCAAATGACCATGGCTCAGTTGCCTTTCGCTCATCTTCCAAGCTGCCCCTCATAAACAATGGGTCGTAAATGAATTGAGATGTTTGAAGCCTCACCATTTGGGAACAGAGTCCAAGCAGAAGTGCAAATTTATGTCATCTAATTCCCGCGGAGCGGTTGTCCATTACGTTTGACAACCGCTCTGAAGTAAATGATCGATAGGAATTCTGCTTGGATTCCGTTCCATACTCACCACCACCGCTTGGAACCTGCGCAATGTGTGTTGCGAATGCTGTGAATTAGCGGCGCATGCAGGCCGCCTAATTTGCTGAATCAAGGAACAGGAAGAGGGAAATAGGGAACAAAGAAAGATAATGTAGCCAAGAAAACCCGCTAATGAAGGACATAATCGTC
This sequence comes from Diplogasteroides magnus, assembly GCA_014805445.1. Lineage (NCBI taxonomy): Eukaryota > Metazoa > Nematoda > Chromadorea > Rhabditida > Diplogasteroididae > Diplogasteroides > Diplogasteroides magnus. The sequence continues at coordinate 26,980 of JACMIF010000459.1, read as the reverse complement.
TATTTTTTGGAAACTGCGAATGCGATATGCTTCACGGCGCCTTATTCTTCACTAAATGAAATAACAAACGATACCACGCGATGCGATGTGAAAAAAGAAAAGTATTAAATGAAAATTCCTTAAATTATTGATAATGGTCGTTATTGTTAGTTCTAGGCTAGTTCTAGCAGAACTTCTATCCAGCCATTCTGCGCTTATTCAATGAAGCACATGTGGTTAGTTGCATTATGACACTGTTAGCTTAATCTAATTTTTTCGATCATAACGCCGTGGAAATTTAAGATTTGAGTGAACTGGTCCCTCAGGCGTGTCGACCGTTCTCTTGGCTACATGCAACAGTTGATAGTTGGATTCTATCTTTAATCGAAGGAGAAAACGGTCAAAATCCAATAATGCGTTCCGAAATACATGGGTCTGCCAAGTTTGAAAATATTGCGCTGGAGTGACGGCGGAGAGAGAGGATGAGGGGGTCGGCTAGGAGCAGGGCATGACCCCACCATGTGACAGACCAAGCCCCATAGCAGTGCATGAAATATTTCGTCGTTTCTCTAACCATTATTCCTGATTTTGAATAGGTTTCACGCGCAAAATATAGAGGATGACGCTGAACTCCATTTACATGAATAGTAGGAGACATTGGCACCTTGGAGAAGAATGTAGTTTTTCCTCAGTATGAAACTTGTCGCGTTCCGCCCGAAATTAGATTGCCCTGAGAATATGAAACCGCTTATGGACCGTTTTGTCCGTCCGCATCGGTGAGTCATTCCCTACAGGGTTTCTAAATCGGTAGTCAAATTCTTTTCTGATTTTTCAATTGTCCGCGGAGCGGTTGTCCATCGCTCTTAGGAAGAACAGCTCCGCGGAGAATGGAAGAATATTAAAAAATGAATTTGATTACCGATTTGGAAATCTTAATTATATCTCACTCATCAAAGATGATCGGTCGAATGCGAGCACAGACAAACGTCAGTTCAAAGTCGTTCCCTACCTGAGAGTCAGCCCATGCGCTCAAGTCAGGAGAATTTAGTGTATTTCCTGCATGAAACTTGTCATGTTCCGGCTGTCTGACCCTAATACGGAAACGGTGACACGGGAGGGGGAAGGAAACGAGACACGAATTGTCCTATGGTTTGTGGCATTTTGACCAGTGACCCTCGAAGTGTCTTCCGAACAATATCCTATCAAGTTGTGAGACTGGGGATCTTTAATGAGCGTCCTATATGATCGCTTATTATTGTTGAAAATCAACTTGATTTTCCGAGTACACACACTCCATTTGGCTGACGACTGTGCACTCTCAAATTTGCGTGCTATTTCGTCGTTTCTCTGACCATTAGCAATAATTTTGAATAGGTTTCACGCTCGAAATATAGAGGCTGACTTTGAACTCCGTATTTCACAATAATAGAAGAGAATCAGGATGAAATCAGCTTCGAATCGCCTTTCAATCAACCGCTCATAAACGATGTGAAATAAATACCTGAATAGTCTAATTCGTAAATTAGGGCTGATTTGACGCCTTTGACTTCTTCAGACTACTTTGCACATGCTATTATGAGCTTTGCGACCAGGATATTCTTGTGGGATCAAGTCCCTGGAAGCGAGCCAGAACAGCTAAAGGAACATAGGACGCAGTTAAGCATGAAATTGCGCTGAACTCGGTATGTAGAATGTTCGCCAAGGAATCCCGGGCATTAGGCCAAACCTCCAGAAGTCTATTTAACCAACGTTCATGTACAATTTTCCATGAGGGAAACGATTCAGTGAACATACAATAGGTTGTCAATAGGGTTTCTAAATCGGTAGTCAAACGCATTTTTCATTCGTCTAGTCCCCTCAGAATGGTTGTCTATGGCTTGTAGAGAGTGCCGCTCGGGGTGGATTAATCAAATGAGAAATGCACTTTACTACCGATTTAGAAACCCTAGTAGACAGGAGGTCATTGGAGCGAGAAAACGCGAACAAATCGCAATGACTTACACGCTTTTCGGAATTGGGAGTAGTCTCTATGGTAGGCAGAACGATTCATTCTGTTTGTCTCGCCTCAGCTGCCCGGTGGTCTCTCGTGTTAAGATAGCAAGCACAGTTATAATTGAGCGAGTCAAACGGAATGAATAGTCCGCGAATCGCATGTGAATCGTTCTGCTTATTATGCATCGCAACTGAACTGTTGTTCAAGTGTATTTATATCCCAGTTGAAACATTTTCCGCAACGACGAAATAGCACGTAAAAATGAGAGACCAGGGTGGCATTCAAGTGTAAGACGCGTACTGGGAATAACTGTTCAGAAATGGTGCATAATACACTGGTACTCCCGGAAGGTTACGAGCTGTAAATGAATTGCGCTGACTCACTGGCAATAACAGAGATGGCGGCAAAACAACGAAATGACCGAAACGGAATAAATTATGAGAGAAGAACAGAATAACGAATATACATCACGATGCAATGTTATTGAACTGAACAGTAATACAACAATGAGTGCTTCATCTGATTTACTTGAGATTCACAAAAATACCCCCAATTCGACAGGTCGGTCGTCCGAAGACTACTACCTAACATAATAAGTTAAGGATGTCTCGTGACGGACTCCAAGTGCCGGAAATGGCTAAAAACATAGCCGAGTGGCACAGGAAATGCGGCCAGATTAGGTATTTGAACTAAAACGAGCAAAGACTGATTTTCATGTAAACATAATTTGCAGTCAGTCCGCATATTTCGCTGTTGAAGCATAACTGAACTGGTGGCCAGAGAAACGACGAAATAGCACGCGATTTAGGGAGGGTTCAGGGTGCAAAGGTCAGATGAAGTGATCCTACTCGGAATATTAACTTGGTTTAGTTGAATATTTAATAGACTTCGATCTACACTATTCCTATTTAAGCTTGTAATGCCATTTATCAAGTCGTTGTTTACTCAAAAATGCCTACTTCTTATTATTCAGTGCACAAATGCAAATAAGAGGGAATTAGCTGCGCCAAGAGGCGTTCTATAATTGGGACATTTACATTTGCGCCTTAATGGTGCAAATGAGCACTTGCGCCATCAGTGTTTTCATGCCGCATCTTTCCATTTCACTATTTCGGCGCAAATATCCATGGCGTAGTTGTCAATCACCCGCGATCTTTCATTCGCTCAGAACAACGCAAAGCCGAATAAACAGGTCTGACAAACGCAGACTCTGTTTTGAAGCGCTCCACTCAAGGAGGAACTTTAGTGTGAGGAGGCTTTCAGCCCATCACAGATACAGTAATGCAGAGACGACTGCAGGGGACAGGGTCCATTTATTTAGAAGCGCCTCACCTCCTTGCCCACTTAACCCAGAAGATCTGTCTCAGAGCCCATCACCAGTACGAAGCTAAGCATCTCTGTAAATAATGCATGTCTGAAATGATAAATAAACATCAGGGCTGTAATTGAGAATACTTGGGCCACACAGTTTCGTTGGAGCATCTTTTCATTTCACTAGGTTAGCGCAAGCGTTCAATTGTCTTCCAGTTGATCTTTGGCTTGGTCCATTAGCAGGGAAGTGCGTGTCCGTACATATAAATAAGCCGAAGATAGGTAATTGCACGATAGACATTTGTACCATTGTGATGAAACTTGAGCCTTTTCATTTCACCAGGTCAGCGCAAGCGTTCAATTGTCTTCCAGCCGTTCTTTGGCTTAGCCCATCAGCATTACACAGCAAATCGTCTGGGAAGTGCGCGCCCGGACCGGTAAATAAGGAACGAGACGCGTCACTAGTCAACAATCTTCATGGTCTCTGCAGCAGCCAGCGCGAAATTGGCAAAATGGAGCAAATGGAGAGACGGGACTTCCTTTCAGGGGTTCAAAATCCGTAAATTTACAGTCATTCTTCTCCGCCGCGCGGTTGTCTATGAAGAAGTGAGACGACCGAGCGGCGGATAAGAATGAAGACAAATTTACCGAATTTGAGCCCCTGGTTCTCTTTAAGGGAATGTAGTACCTAAATGAGATATGGTGGCTGACATACGTTTCATTGCAGGTACAAGAAAAAGACGACTTCCGAAAATGCGCTCGGCGACAAAGTAAATGCTTGGAAAGCGTATCAGACGGGCACAATATACATGCTCACGCTCAGAAAGGTAAAAGACAGGCGCGCCATGGATACTTGCGACATAATGGTGATAGTCGGACATATTAATCGACTCAAAAAGTGCATTATTTTTCTCTTATTCATTTTCTTGTCATTGATAGACCGCTCCGAATGAATTAGATAGAAAAGAATGCACTTCCTGAGTCGATTCGAGGTCTCTAGTCACGGCTCATGTATAAACTTCGCAATGTTCAAACAGGTTTCGCTTAGGCTCTAAAGCGAATTTGAAACGCAGTGCCTTGATATGGCGCAATGATTGATAGTTGATAGGGCCGATTTTGCGTTCCGGTGAAAATAATGTCAAAAAATAACATTCTGAAGCTAACATGGAATTTTCCGCAAACCGCTAAATCGAGGAAAGAAAATTTTTATTCTGAAGCAAGATCCGGGCGAAATAAGTTTCACTGCCCGTGCAAGAAAGACGCGAGTGCCACAGGTGTTGTTTGTTGACGGTTTCTGCGATGTTTTGAAAATGAAACGATGAGAGACTGACACGATTGCTCAACTGCCTGGTTTTTTTAATAATATTTCACCAACTCTACTACATTCGCATCTTATTGTTAGGACGACTACTCTATTAATGACCGCATCTTCTTTTGGCACGCATGGTCAGGCGAAATATTATATGTATCGCTGCCGGTACAAGTCACATGCGAGGGCCAAAGATGTAGTTTTCGGATCTGACTTGGTTCAAAAATAAGAGAATGTTTAGAAAATGAAATGAGTGAGCATCAGCCTACCGAACAACAGACGCACTGATATCCAGATGGGAAATTGCAATTTCCTCCTGGAAAATCAAGCAATGGAAAAGTGAATATGCCTCCAGGCTGTTGTGAAAAGACGCCCCCTGAATGAGGCACTAATAGGTAGAAAAAGCAGCTTCCTCATGAAGAAACGCTTTGATTAGTGTGGGTACCTTTTCGCAAGCGTCAGTCTCCACTCATTCCTCTCCTCTAATCTGTTATATTTGTCTATTACCTGAGGGCCCGAATGGCGAACCCTATTGATGATTTACACCATCACACCAGGGGACTGGTCCCACGACCCACTATCAGTCAAGCGGATAGTGTGGGTACCTTTTCGCAAGCTTCAGTCTCCGCTCATTCCTCTCTCGCAATCAGTTGTCTCTCGCCCTAGCCTCAGGGCTCGAATGGAGAGCCCTATTGATGATGATTTACGCCATCACACAAGCGGGTCCCAGGGAGAATTATCAGTTCCGCGGATCGAGGCAAATTGCGGTCGTTCGAGTCCCGTGGTGATGGCCGATGGGGGAATGCTCAGGTGGCCTACCGCCCCCGACATCTGCTTGTCCTGGGGGGGGGACTGGTGCAAATGAGAGCGAATACGTATAGAGAAGTACTGCAGTTTGGGTTTAAAGGGACTGTCCAGGGCGCCGATCCGAATCGCAAACTGACAAAGTCACTGTAGAAAATGAATTTGCCAAATCGTGAATGAAAAGGAAATTTATGTTTTTGCTTCGTAGTTGTGTGAATCCCTAGGTCTAAGTGCTAACTTTATTCTCTGTTAGCCTGTTTTCATTTCAAAACAAGAGAAAAGCTGAATCAAAGGAGCTACAGTGACATTTCAGTTTGCAATACTCGGCGCCTCGGACAGTCCCTTTAAATCAGTAAACACTAGAGTCGCCTGAGCTGTCGGATCTCAAGATCTTACCGCAAGGTGAGACGACGACTCAGAATCAGGGCAGAGTGTGGTGAAAGAATTGGTCATAGTCAGACAGCTGCATCTGAACAGTGGCGAAAGGTGCGATTGGAGGTCAAACGCTCAAGAGATGGATAAAATTTCCTTTTTTTTAATGAAATTTATAATTTGGTATTCCACTCAGACAATTTCTCAGCAATGTCGCCATGTGCTGCGAGGGATGAAATGATTTCGTTGAAACACATTAAGTCCTTTGTTCGCCTTCGCAAAACAGTAGAGACCGCCAAACGCACAATGAAAATGATTGTGCGTTTCATTAAACGCACAAGCAATTACGGTATTTAGCATGGATGTTTAGCTGTCTGTATTGCAATTGGTTGTGCGTTTCACTCGTTTTTGTGCTTATGGGATGCGTTTGGCGGTCTCTACCACCCAGTTTGTATAACTGGCTGTAAAAACTAAATACAATGACATTGAAATATATTTCATCCAAAGAACAAACTCGTACTTGCTCGGGAAATGAAATGATTTCGTTGAAACATGTGTTCCAAACTTCGAGGTATGCATTTTCAGAAAATAGAATGATAACAGTGAAACATACTTCACCGCCTATTATGTATCCTAATCGAACTTTTGTTCGAGTCTATATATATCTCACACTTGAAACATATACCGTGACCATGAAATAGCGCGTAAAAGGAGAGACCAGGATGTCATCGAGGTGTGAGACGCGTACTAGGAACAACAGTTCAGACAGGATGAATATTACCAACAACAGTTGAATGAAAGTTCAGAAGGGTCATTTGAGACATTGTGAGAGAACAAAGTATGAGAGCTGACGGAAATAGTCTCAGAATAGAGTGGTTCAAAAGAACAGGAAGTCCTTAAGATGAAGAATGATGCGGGGAAACGTTCTATGCCTAGGAAAGGACCAAATTTTTGAGGTGGTGACTCTCACATCCAATAGTTTTGGGGCGGCATTCAGATGACAAATCTATTTTGGGGGTTATTTCATGTATAACACCTTTGGGTACTCCAAATTCTTTGTTTTTCAAAGCCTGGTGGAGGCGGTGATCAATCATTTTCTTGTGTCGCACGAAGTTTAAGCAAGTCAAGTTAAGCAACATAATATACCAATTTGGTCATAGCCAACTCATTGAGCAGCGGTTCGCTGTAGAGAAATGGCAAAAAAAACTAGAAATGTGCGAAAAATCAACGTATGCAAACGAAATGTTTTCTTTAGCCTACAATGTATTTAGTTGGCTAAATAATAATGTTGGAATGTTTGTACGCGAATTCGATCGCGTTCCCACTACCACTTTCTCTAAAGCTATTGCTTAAGCGAAACATAACCATTCTCTCGCACCCAAACTGCCAACTATATTACCTAAATACTCTAAATACAAATATAGGTATCAGGGGTGACATCTTGTTTGCGAAATCGGTTATGTTTCACTGATGCTGTAAAGCGCGGTTATGTAGCTCACATGAAACATAACAGATCTGGCATACAAAATGTCACCCATAATAGGTATCCATATGACGGCTGACAAACTGCAGTAACAATTACGCACTCGACTATTGCCCAATGAGCGATGAAGGGACAAACAAAGGGGCTCGTGAGTGTGACGAGCCACTTCCAGAAACACTAGACTTGAGCCTTCATAGCATGTCACCAGAATGGCGCCAATAGCATAAATCATAGGAGATTACACACCGAGAACGCGCCAAGGATTGAATGAGTCAGTATAAACAGTACTTCGAACACGATAATTGCGCTATGATTGGGCCACAGGTACAAAGATAGATCACTACCGACACCGAAAGCGTGCCTTCACATCGCCTGAGCTATGAATATCACCCGAACAACGTCATGGATTGGGAGGAAATTCGGCCTATTCCTGGAGCGCTCCTCAATCAAGGAGCATAAAGAGAATAGCCCCACCTCTCTCCGCTTCCTCCACCTTTAGGCCTCTCCCTCCTCTCTTAGCAGGTCCTCCCTCCCCCTATTCCCCCTCCAGTGAAGACCGACGAAAAAGGTGCGGCGGGCCAATAAAAGTTTGTTCGCCCGAGCAAAGGGGGGAAGGAAAAGGAGACGGGACGACTAATCCAATAGGACTTAGAGCGCATGAAAAATTATGACGTTCGGGCGGTGAACGTCGAGACGATTTATCGTATGGGCTCTCCTGTGAGCGGTGCGTTCGGTTCTCTAGACGTTCGTTCATTACTCCTTTATTTAGAACCCCCAGTGACTTCTTTGAGAGATATGTTTCTATGCTGCTATATGTTTGAAGATATTTTCATTATGGCGCAAATGTATCAAAAGAAAACCGCTCCTTTCCTAAGGAGCGGTTATCTTTTGAAACATTTGCGCCACAATGGCGAAATGGCGTCTTGCGTCGTGATCTGATGAAAGTATGCCCATTTCATCAATATGGCGCAAATGCCCATGGCTCTCGTCCTTAATCCTATCGCTCCTTGTAGCGTATGCGCTTGCGTTGTGGTTGGCCTTGACTGCTTTGTGGGTTACGTTTCACGGGGAATATATCTTTAAACATATAGCAGCACTGAAACATATCTCTCAAGTCACTGGGGGTTCTAAACAAAGTGCATTTCTCAATCGTCTAATCCACTCGGAGACGGTTCTCTCTACGAAGAACCGTCGATTAAACGAATGAGAAATGCACATTATTACCGTTTTAGAGCTCTGGGCACTGCCAACCATAGCATGTGTTCTCGCGAGACGTACCGAGTGTCATAGAGAATCTAATAGAGAAGATGAGATTTACGCGGAAGGCATGTAGTGACGGAACAGCAGAGAATATAGAGAGATGAGTTGTGATCTACGAGCGTCATAATCATAAACAATATGATGCATCCCAACTAGGGATCGCATTATGGAACGTTATTGACAGCCGTTCATTCCTAGCAGTCTAACTTCATTCCTAGCTGTCGTCTCTCACTTCGCAGAGACGGCCAATAGGAATGAAGTGAAATGAAGGAAAAAAGGCTAGAAATGAGTTGTTGTCATTAGCGTACCATAATGCGATCCCTAGCCCAACTGAACGGGTGTCTATACAGGTCAAGCATATTCAGAATCAAGTACGTAGGTCAGAGAAACGACGAAATAGTAATCAAGTTAGAGAAAGAGAGCGAAGTCACCGGCCAGAGGTAGTGTCCAGCACGGAATAGCAACTCGAATGCATAATAATAGGATTTGATAAGACAACAACGCATCTTTGACATGCATAGTATTACACATTCGACACAGAAAAAACCCACAAAACGGGTAGCGCTGAAGCGATCAGGCACTTGGAAATATGCAGCACGAAGATCATATAGGAAGAATAATGAAGAAACCCCCAATAGTTTTCCTCCTGACACGACAAAGATAAATATAAACTGTCAAAATCATTGGAATCGTTTTTGAGTGAATCTCGAACAGGTAAAGGCAAAGGTCTACTCCTATCAAGCGTAACCGCTGAGGAGGGGAATCTGCTAAGCTAGTTCCTTGGGAGTGATTCGAGACTAGTCATATTCTCCAGTTCTATACCTTTCGTGGCAAGCCACTACCGACTTCCCGCCCACGGAGGGATAGGCACCTTGGATGGGCGGAGGTGGAATCGACCGGGATTGAACTCGCGACTGACCGAATGGGAGCGGCGCCTTAAACCACTACACCACTTCATCCTGAGTGAAAACAGGTATATAATTTTAAAGACGTAGCTGATTATGGGTTAGAGATAGGAGCGTCATGTACATTTGCGACATAGTGGTCAAATGAACAGAAACATCATCAGTTAGTCGCTCTTAGAACTTTTTAAATATGCAACACGAATGTCCTATAAATTATATTTTCCACCAGTTACGTTCGTTCAGCAATCATGGTTTCGTAATAATAATTTGAAATAGAAGAGAAGGATTTTATCACGACTATAAAAGCAATATTAGACATGTGCAATTTACTTTTATTTTACTTACGAGTAGCCTAAAGTAAATGAGCTTACTTATACGCGGAAGATATGTAACATGCTAGGCATCCGAAGGAATTCCCTCTCTTAATAATACATGTGTATCAATGCCCGCGGGGTCGTTAATGTTAGCATATTATTACTTCCCCCACGTCCCCCCGACATACTTCTCTCATTGTCTCTTTTCCGTCTGTTCCAACCATGATGACTGCAAATATTCCAATGCATACTAGTAGGGATCGCATTATGAGACATTATTGACAGCCGCTCATTTCAAGCCGTCTAATTTCATTCGTAGCGGTTGTCTCTACGAAGCGCGAGACGACCGCTCTGAATGTAATTAGACGGCTAGAAATAACGGCTGTCAATAACAGGCCTGGTTTTCCACCCTACACTGCATTTTGTGCAGAATACGGTGTGTAGACGGTAGAGAAGTGCACTTCTCATTCGTAGAGTGGAGTGGGATCGGTTTTCTATCGAACGTAAGAGAGAACATCTTCGAGAGGATTAGAGGAATGATAAATGCACTTTACTACCGACTTTGAAACCCCTATGGCGTAATCACGACGATTTAGCCACTTGAATACGCAATGCGCAAAAAACCGCGCCATGCACTCGCCACATCACAACTGCTGTGGTAAGACTCGGTATTTTATTTCTGAGGCGCCAGAGGTATGCCAGATAGTCCCTGAGGTACTCGAAAACCCCAAAAAGTACTGTTTTTCTCAGGCCAAAGAAAGACTATCGCCCCCGTCCAATCATCAGATCTTTTTCACCGTGGGTGGCCTTGCGAGCAGCGTTTCCACTTGGTTTCCGGTAGATTGGCAGAGCGTGAAAGGGTAGGAAAGGGACACACCCGGAAATCTCTCTCAAACACCCTTTCCATGCTAATTCATATTTCCGGATTCAGACATATTTTCGAGCATTTTCAGATCTCACAAGTGCATTAGAAACGACTGCATCCAAGGTTGCCATTTACCATTCTGGCGCAAGTGACATGTTTTCACACAGAAAAACAAATGACATTTTTGTTGTTTTATACTTTGGATTCGCCTCCTTCAGTTTCAAAATGACACTGAGTGAATGAATAGCTGAAGCCCAGTGTCATTTATAAAATGAAGGAAGCAAATCCTAATTTAAAATAACAAAAATGTCATGGATGTTTCTGTGTGTTCACCTCTGAAAAGCCCCTTCCGGTCAGAGCGAGGTCCGAAAATAAGATGTAGGAATCGCATTATGGAACGTTATTGGCAGCCGTTCATTTCTAACCGTGTAACTTAATTCTGTAACATAAGCGGTGGCCTTTCACTTCGCAGATGTGACCGTTAGGAATGAAGTTAGAGGGCCAGAAAATAACGGCTGTCAATAACGTTCAATAATGCGATCCCTACTAAGATGCGTTGAACGTGCACTAATTTGGACTTCCTGTCTGAGTCCAGTGTCCTTCTTAGTCTTCAATTAACCCCATCCGAAGTCCAAATGTCCGACGGTGCGAACATCCTGTATGCCCACTCATCGGGAAAAGTGGCTAATTATATTATAATTTGGAGAGGGATGGAGTAAAGTTTCTAGTTTTTCTCTAGGATCACTACGAAGCATGAAAAACGGCTTAGAATGGATGTGAATGGGCCCTAACGGGCAGGTCAGACGCCGACGAGTCAAAGTCAAGTGCATCATGGTCATTTGAGCAATAATGGTCAAATGGAAGCTTGCAGTACTACTATGCCTACCAGCTGAACTGTTACTCAGAATTTCATTTTCCTATAAGTAGTCTGGGCTAAACATATGCTAACTCACAACTGTGGGTCAGAGAAACGGCAAAAATGCTCAAAATAAGAGAAATACGATAGGTTAAAAACGTAGCGAGCGTACTGGGTATAACAGTTCAGGCGGGATGCATAATACAGTGGTGAGTGAACACGATGGAGCTTCTGCTCAATTTCACAATTATCGCAACAATATCTATGGCGCTCGTGCCGTCAATCCTAATTTTTTGACCTTCAGATGCAGAAGATATCGAAATTTTTCATATGCCATCCACATGAAGATTTTGCTTGAATATCTATCCAAACAACCCGAAAATAAACGTCAAAATTGTTTTTCAGATAGAATATATTGCTTTTTTGAATGAAGAAAGTGGTTTTCGGTGTCTAGTTCGGATTTAGCGATCTGGGAACTACTATATTGCTCAAATATCTCACCAAAGCCCACAAAATAGACATCATATTGTTTTTCAGTTTTGTTTTATGGTGCCTATATTGTTTGGTAAAATGAGAAAAGTGGTTTTCCATGGTTCGGATTGGGCGACGTGAAGATAAATACATAATGAATATAGAGGGACTATTGTATCTATTACGGGAAATTTGGGATAAAATCCGGAATCATAACCCGTAAAGAATTCGAATGAAAGTCTGTTGAAAAAGGAATTTGATCTCACAAAGAAGTAGAAAAAGTCATCCTGGAACATTGAATGACAGGAAACTCACTGAAACCGAAATGAACCGAAAGAGTTCGAAAAGCGGACATGCGCTTTCCAAAGTGTCAAACTGCCAAAGTGTCAGGTACATGTCCATAGTTTTAGGTCTAGACTAATCGGTGAAGGGTCAGACATCTAAGAAGTTTCATTCTATTAACCAAACGCCACGAGGACTCGACTCGGGCTATATTGCCCGACGGGGCTGCCGAAAAGTTGCCAAATGTCACGTACATGCCCGTCGTTTTACGTCTAGCCTACTCGGTGAAGTTTCAGACATCGAAGAAGTTTCATTCCATGAACCGAAGGACACTACTAGAGACCGTGAATCGACTCTCTCGAAGTATTACCATTCCTATTCTCCATTGTCGATCGTTTGTGTCTTGCTCATTGTAGACAACCGCTCGATAATGCGTTAAAGATATGGTGTCGCATGCGAGTCTTTTAGTGCATTCGCTATCTCACTACTCTCTGAAGTGCGGTTGTGTCTTCATTCTGTACAACAGCACCGCGGAGAGTAGAGACATGGCGAATGCACTAAAAGACCTGCATGCGACACCCTATTTAAAGAAAATGAATGTTCCTTGAGAACCAATCCGCGGTCCCTAACAACGACGACTCGGCTCACGAGAAGTTTACCGAAGAGGATTGTCGAATTGCAAAAAAAAAATTCCAAGTCTTCTTAAGAATTATAGCAAATAAGACTGTTTGGAAGAGAGTAGTACGTAATAGGAGACAGATGTTACCTTAGCAATGTAAGACAGGAAAAACAATCAAAGCTTTTTCCCAGCTGCCAAGAAACAGCAGTCAGCAACTGTTACTTGAATCCCATACCAAACCGATGAGATAAGTTTCTAGCAATTGATAATTAGTCTATATCACGCTTCTATTGTTTTATTGTCGCTCAGAGTGAAAAAGTGAATATTCTAACATGAAGCAGTAATGATAACAGGCTGTAAAAGATTTAATATCGTTACATTACCCATGAGGATCATGATAGATGGACTGCTAACGATGGTAAAAAAATTTGGGCCCAGACAACTTAAGAATGTCTAGAGAACTCGAAAAGGCACTGCAAATAGGGATGAAGGGAAGTGACCCTCTGGTATTTGTTTTCTTCGGAACTCCGCGGACGCGGAAAAACTTCATATGGAGAGATAGAGAATAAACGTAAAGAGATGCGACGCGCGCAATTTCGTTACTCACCGGGGGCATAATACAACCTATGCGCATAACATAATGAGTAGGGGTTCAAAAACGGTGAATCTGTCGTCATGCCTCTCCGGAGTGCTGTTTTCTCACTACACGGCAGGCGACCGCGCGGCGGAGAAGACTAGCCACAAGTTTACCGTTTTTGAACCTCTGATAACGAGGCTCAGACAAGCTTAAAATAAACACGAAAATGCAACTGTACCATCGAGATCTGAGAGCGAAAATGCTGGATATACGGTCTCGAAGAAAAAATGTCATACGGAATGAAAGAGAGTGTGTGTAGATGTACAATTTCATTACTTACCAGGCATAATATGCGCATAATGGCCCACGGGCGCATAAAATATTTTTGAAAAACACGGAAATATGACTGTTCCCTGTACACCTAACATTAAAAAAGGAGATAAGACCTAGGAAAAGGAAATAAACGTCAGGGAGAATGAAAGAGTGTGTATGTAGAGGCGCAATTTCATTACAGACGACACGAAGAGGAATACACGCCGCATTGATATGCAGAGACATAACACTACGCACACGAGTAGGGAAGTAGGGTTTTTCATTCATTTAATTTCCGCGGAGCGGTTGTCTCTACGTTCGATAGACGACCGTTCGGATTGGATCAGACGAATTAGAAATGCTTTACTACCGATTTAGAAACCCTATTGGGATGGAGCCGTGAAATCTCCCAAATGTGCGTACTATGGTTTGACTACTTTATGGGTTATGTTTCAGTTCTACTGTATATTTGAAAATGTTCTGACTTGACAGGTAGAGTATCGCTCTCAGTGAGCTTAGTACAGTTGTCATTCGTATAATCCCCGCGGAGCTGTTGTCTCTTTCATATGATAGACAACAGCTCTGCGGAGGTTAGACGAATGACAATTGCAGGAATACACGTATTGATATGCAGAGAAACAACACTACGCACACACACGAGTTGGGAAGGAATAGAATTCTGGAGAATGCATTTAGATTTTTAAAGGATTCGAAAATACTGTGAGAAATGGAGATGAGTTATTTGAAATGCTGACGAAAATGGATTGAATGTGCCTATAACCAAAAATTTTCATAGCAATATCATGTATGTTTCGCCATGCAATCAAATGCATGCTGGCTAAGACGATGTAGATTAAGGAACGCAATTGCGGAAATTCTAACCTTCCTAATCTTCACCGAGCGGTTGTCCATCGAGGTGAGAGACAACAGCTCCGACGAGATTGGGGAGGTTAGAATTTCCGCAATTGCGTTCCCTAATGTAGATAGTAAGTCAAGTCATTGAGGAACGAAATAGAAATACGAAGCTATCAGATCTGAAAGTACTCAAAAACGTGCGAATTACAGGAAAGTTGGAATCTTAGAAGGAGTGTCGAAATTATGCGCATCATATTCGGAACGAAATGAAAGGTTATAATGAGGGGATCACTGACTTTGAATGTATTATGTTTTGGAACTGGTTAGAATAGAAGAAGAAAATTATCAGCAGAAAAATCTTTCCCTCTGCTACCTCATCCGCCCTGTCGACTCGTCTAGAGAGAACATATAATATTATTGTGGAAAACCCACATGATATACCGAGTACACACACTTAATCTGGCTGACGACTGTGCACTCTCAAATTTACGTTCTATTTTGTTGATTCTCTGACCGTTAGGCATGATGGAATAGGTTTCACACTCAACATATAGAGGCTTACTTTCAACTCCATTTACCACAATAATACCACTGAAATGTAATTTTCAATTTTCTTTCTGCCTTCACTAGTCTCCACCCTTTCGGCTTCTTCAACAACGTCTGTCAATGAGTTGTGGTATCAAGCATATTGTATGTTATTTTAAAAGTTGAGAGATTGAATCTTGAACAGGAAAGTGCACGCACTTATGGAGAGCTTTCGTGATGAGGTGTTCGTAGATCATAGGCCTTGGGAAGAGATGTCTAAAGCATGTTTCAATTGTTTGCTGAAGAGTGCTGTAGAACGAGAAACAAGCGTCCTAAGGCTCGAAAATGTCAAAATTTGACATGTTTGGGATTTTCTACAGCAAGCAACAGGCTTCACTGAGGGATGTGCATACCCGCAATGGGAGGTCTTAAGTAGTACATTGCACATGATTTTTACTAGACCTAATGGCTCAGGCACAAAAGTGAGCGGAGCCTACAACTATGCGACACTTTTGAAAATTTCCCCCATTTTTATGCCTTAACCAGCAAGTCTAGTAAAAATCATGTGCAATGAACTACTTAAGAGCTCTCCATTGCGGGTATGCACGTCCCTCCGTGAAGCGTGCTTCTTGCTGTAGAAAATCCCAAACATAGCAAATTTAGAAATTTTCGAGCCTTAGGATGCTTATTTCTCGTTCTACAGCACTCTTCAGCAAAAATTGAAACATGCTTTAGACATCTCTTCCCAAGGCCTATGATCTGTGAACACCTCATCTCGAAAGCTCTCCATAAGTGCGTGCACTTCCCTGTTGAGCAACTTATCGAGTTATTCACCCTACCTTATAATCAACGTGCAACTCAACAAGAAATTTAGAAAATTCAGATGACGCGAGAAATATGCGTGGAAGACATTTCAAGAAAAGCGATATTATTTTCAGTCGCGCCCTCTATTTAGGATTAGTTCCATCACAGCGTACACTTCGGTAGTTTTTTCTAGATTTGTTTGGCTTCACTTTCAATTCACACTCAATATCCATTGATTTCACTTTCGAGCCATTTTACCAACAATGATACTGACTAGGGATCGCATTATGGAAGCACATTCCCCATTTTGCTATCTCTCGCTTTCTCGTTTCATTTCTGACCGGTCGACATACATATGACAATAAAGATAAATGAATTGAAGTGCACAGAGAAAGTGAGAGATAGTATTAGGTTGAACGGTAAGTCTTGTGCCACTTTTGTTTCGTCATCTGTATTTCCTTATCGATTGATGGTGGATCCTATCCATAATTATCATAGTCTCCCCACATAAGTTCTCACTATCCATAATTATCATAGTCTCCCCACATAAGTTCTCACTCCCCACATAAGTTCTCACTCCCCACATAAGTTCTCACTATGCCACAGTCACTGTTGAAACGGCGGTTACGGTGGTAGAAGTTGTATTGATTGGACTTGTACCCCTTGTTCCCTTGTCCCTTTTTCACTCACGATCCCGAGTATGCCCATACGGTAGGTGTACGGTAGAAGCGACAGAGAGGATGAGATCAATAGAAGCGTCCTTTATTCATGGAGCAGACCGGTCGGGGACGAGGGTGAGGGGCAGAGTGACGATGTATGAGCACGTACAGTATGAGGGGAAGGGGTCTTTTATGCGAGTGTGGACGTGGGGAATGAGGGGAAATGTGAGAGGGAGGAATGTACTTCTTGATCTTCTGACTGAGTTCGCATGCAGATAGGAAGCGACACGTATTTGAGGATGCTAAATGAGATTGTATGTTTGATTGTTTGATCGCATTGAAATTAGCGTAGCTACTAGCGTAGCTACACTCCCTCCCCACAAGAAGACTGAAACCCTTGTTTGTATTGATTTATGGGTTTTTGTCTTGATGGATGGTTGGCTGGATGGTTTGCTGGATGGATTGCTTGATTTTTTATTTTTGAATTGGAATTGAGTGGCGATAGACACACTCCGGCCCCTGAAAACGAGAAGTTTTGTACTTGTTTGTTTGATTGGAACTTGGAGAAGCTTGTTTCGGATTGGGCCTTGATTGTTGGCTTTTTTGTGAGTGATGGGAATCTTCTTGATCTTTATCTGTCCTGCACAGGGGAAGAAGCGACGAGGTGAGAGAGTATCTGTGGTGTGATCTGAATAGATTGACGTAGTCCGTGTTGTCCGTTGTCAGCGTAGAGAGGGGTAGAAACGAAATACGTGGGTATTATATTGTATTGAGGTTTGTGGATTGACTGTCGTTGCTTGTTTGAACAACTCACAGAACCACTGGGTCCCTCGAGATACGGTAGGAGGGAGGGGAGCGGTACACGAAGAGAGAAGACGAGGTACACGATGAGAAGGCGAGGTACACGTTGTAGGGATACACATTGTGGAGGTACGCATTGTATCAAGGCGGAAATTCTGAAAATGATTAGGGAGGGTCTTCTACGGGTAGGACATGGATCTACGTTGTTTGTTTGTTTGTCGTTTCTTGGAAGCGGGATAATGCCGACTGTCCTTCCGATGAGAAGCGACGTGGAGATCACGTGGGAGATACTCGGTGGTGTTGCCTGTTGGTGTTTCATGTTGACGATAGATACGGTATGTGCAGGGGGTTCCTGTATGAGAAGATTAATTGAATTGTTTGCCTTGACTTGTCTTGTTTGACAGAAGGCTTGTGTGTGCTGCCACGCGGGACTTTGATCAATACTTGAGTATTGATTGCCAACCAAATTTGACTGATGCACCATGTTGAAACGGCGGTTACGGTGGTAGAAGTTGTATTGATTGGACTTGTACCCCCTGTTCCCTTGTCCCTTTTTCACTCACGATCCCGAGTATGCCCATACGGTAGGTGTACGGTAGAAGCGACAGAGAGGATGAGATCAATAGAAGCGTCCTTTATCCATGGAGCAGACCGGTCGGGGACGAGGGTGAGGGGCAGAGTGACGATGTATGAGCACGTACAGTATGAGGGGAAGGGGTCTTTTATGCGAGTGTGGACGTGGGGAATGAGGGGAAATGTGAGAGGGAGGAATGTACTTCTTGATCTTCTGACTGAGTTCGCATGCAGATAGGAAGCGACACGTATTTGAGGATGCTAAATGAGATTGTATGTTTGATTGTTTGATCGCATTGAAATTAGCGTAGCTACCA
>JACMIF010000458.1:0-39333 GCA_014805445.1 Diplogasteroides magnus | reverse complement strand
CTCGTTGTCAGAGTAGACCGCTCTGACGACGAGAAAGTGGGGGAATGGAGAGAAGTGAACCCGAAAGTGCATGCAAATAAATCTCCCTTTGTGGCTCCTTTAAGATGCACCAATGCTGCACAGATAAACGCTGTTAGTAAAACCTATGACAATGCAAAATGATAAGCGTATGATAGATGACAAATAAGTGATGAACTCAGTGGTGAGATCCAACAGTGTACACGCTTTTCGTATTATCCAGTCCAGTCATTGCATTTGCTGTTGAAGCATTAACAAGATTGCTTTTTCCGAAATCGGAACTTGGCCTAAAATAGTCACAATTTTCCTGCTTGATAACGTCTCAATGGTTCGCGGAACTGACATTCCAATCTTTTTGAGGCCCTTGAAGAGAGCACGTCGAAACTCATCACGGAAGACGAAATTGATGACCGTATTTGCAATGGAAACCATCCTAGAAAGGAAAGGACGTCAATCATGAATCAAATTGAGAATTTGAGTGTTCCATCCATTCTCTCACGTAACATCACTCTGGATTTCTAAGGACTGGAGAGTAACTAACGCTGTAGCAGAGTATGTAAGAGCTACAATGATGTCGTCTGGTGTGCACACATTCCATCGTATTCCGATCATCACAACTGAAGGGGAGGCAACAAAGGCGATGGAAGTCCCTGTAAAGACTGCGTTCAAGTCCTGTTGTTGGTAGCAATGACAAACCTGTGAATGCTATTAGAATATTTGTTTTCGAATCACGTCGTTGTAACCTCATAGACTCTCTTGCAAGCTTCTGGATGCGCGTTTTATGTCACTAATTTTGCAGCAGCGACCTCTCACCCTTCTGTAGTAGTTCATGACAAGCAAAGAGAAGAACGCAATTGTGTAACCGAAGATGACGAACAGGAAATGCATAGTGGAGTACCTACAAAAGTTATCATGCTTCAACTCTTCTGTGACATCAACTGACCATTGATCTGTAGATGAAATGATGGGACAATGGCCCGAGTTGACAATGGTTCCATTGTTCCATGCAGAAAAACCTCCGGCGATTAATGATATCTGCAACACTTTGAACAAAATGTGCTCAATTCGGTACTGTGATCTTTTGGTACATTCGCGTACTAATGAATGGTATTCAAGCTATGTCAAAATTTCAAAAAGCATGTAACTAGTTCGAAATTTATACGGAATTGTCTGATTTGAGCACACTTCATTGGTCATCGTTAAATATATTCTCATGTCTTATCGATGAAGTGAATGTAATGACACTCACGATTGCAATGCTCACTGTGCCAAAGAGCAACCAACTCTTTCTCTTGATTGTTGAGAAGAGATGATTGTACAATGCGGGCTTGACAACTACGCAGATTCTGAAATAACGCAATGTTTTGCCTTCGCATGTCACGGGACTATTCAAGAGATGTGTCGTCTTTGTAGTCAAACTGACCTCTCTATTGAAATAAGAACAAGGATAAGTGTAGGCACTTCCGTTCCGAGTATCAAAACGTGAACCCACCACCTCTGAATTTTTTTCGTTTGTTTCAAAATCAGAAGGTTCATTCAGACCTCATAAAAGCATTGGTGAGCAGTGATGGGCATTGTAATGGTTCCGTTGAGGAGAGTCGTCATTCTACCAATTCCAGTCATGATGAAAGATATGCTGTTAATGAGCTCCCCGACTTCAAAGGCTATGAAGTAAATGTATCTGATGAGTTCAATTGAGGAGCCTGAGGATTGTAAGGCAGACCTTTTTCGCATTTCACCGTTAGCTGAGTAGATGCGAAGATTGAGAAAGTTACAAAGACAAGCGATGAATCCTGAACGATTACTGAAACTTGAACATAATTACTCTGCCTACCGATGATTATGTAGTAGACACACATGAACATTGTGGTTCCATACGTCCCATGCATAGAAGCCATATTGTCTTTGAATTTCTTTGAAAGGAGAAACATGTCTGCCACACGCCCTCATCAAAATGCGCGAGTGCGAGTCAAATAGAAAATTGTTTGGTAGCAGAAATGGGCGGACCACATTAAACAAAACAGTGGTCGTTCTCCGTATCTCAGCTTTGAAGATTTTTCAGGTCAGTTATTGAAATATGTCTATTTTTTGGTCATAAACCTTGCTCTGATAAACAAACAAAAGGACGTCATGAAAACAACAAGGATTTTTAAAAGAATACTATAGATAATTGTCGCAAGATAATCGAATGGTGTAGTCTATTGCACCATTGCACCATGGGGATGTTAACATGGATCGAAGAGACCAAACGCTGAACAGCTTCAAGACTGGTCGTTGGTAGAAGATTCAAAATGTGCACTAAGCTGCGAAGCCAGAAAAGCAGATATTTCCACGAAGAATGGCGATAATGGTTATCATTAGTTCATCGGTCCTTTCAGTGCATAACTGACACTGCTTCGGAAACCAAAGGTATAATGAAGTTGAGCGCGGCCGGGTGCACTTATCTAACTCAATCAAGGGAGAGAAACACAGTCACATGGTAGCCATTCTGAATGTGGTGTAATCGTAAGAAGAAGAAGTTGCTCACAAGAGAAACGTCTTCTCTGCCCTGTCCCATGTCTATAAGCGGTAACGAGCCGATGTCTTTTTCAGTGAAGATCGTGGGAGTTCATCTCACTCCCACGATCTTCACTGAAAAAACGGGAAGTCATTAGTTGATGTTAGCGTTCTACGGCCCATACGATCCCATGAGACACAATCTATCTCGAAAGCATGCGAACTTCCAACTGAACTTCCAATGTTCCATGTCTCACTGTTACCTGCACGTTTTGGAATCCTCTCTGCCATGCGAACAATTTGTGACAGGGGATTTATCATGAGAGAAAGGGAGTGCGGAGAAATAGTGGGGATCAGACTTTTTCCTTCTTCCATTTCCAGTAACTGCCATTCTGACTCGTCCTTTGATCTCACCCAGTATGCGTCATAGACGTCGTCATAGTTTACAGTGTCTCTCCATTGTGTTCCTGAAGACACGTCACATTTCCCTTCTACGTTGTCTCTTGTTATACAAGCTGTTATGGCTGTTGTTAGGCCTTCATGTTTCCTCGTTCCTTTATTCTCCAGTGTCTGCCGTCGTTGCTCGTTTTGGAACGTCGTCGACAACGTCCCCCAAGCGAGTGATTCGACAAATAAACCGTGAGCACCCGTCGTGTCTACAAAAGGCGATGTGAGGGAGGGAAGTGATCCATTCTTCCTTCACTTCTCCCTAAGTGTCTCGCAATCCCGGAAACTCACGCTGCCACCATGGACCAAGTAGCCAAACAAACACTTGTCCTTCCATTTCCTGGCCAATTCATGCGTCTACCATGTACTAATCTCCTCTCCTTGACCACCGGTCAAAAGGCATTCTACAAGATTTTGTCCAACCCCGATTTGCAGTGATTGCGCTCAGCCAGTATAATCAGCAACGCATATAAAACTGCTGCCCTCTAAATCTCGCCTATATCCACTGGGATGAATAACAACGAGGATTCACTAACATGAGTCGCCTTTCTGTTTCCAAAATGTCCTGACAAAAAACGTCATTGTCCTTTCATCTTTGCTTTGTGCACCATTGTCATTGTACAGTCCTCTGTTTTCATCCCACCACCGTTTGCATAAGCGCCTCAACACAAAACAGTGCCTCCCTCGGGGCATCGCAGCTGATCTTCCACTACCTCTTTTTCGTGCATAAATTTGCCCTCTCGCTGTTTCATCGCCTACAAAAGGAGTCGTCTCTCTTCAGATCGTAGTTCAGTTGACATCATGCCCTCCTTCACTGCCAGTCTCATTCTTCTATCACTCGTCTTCCTACAGCTGGCAAGTACGTGTATCAGTAAGTCGGGATGCCCCCTCTCATCCTAAGTTCTCTCCCCCGCTTTATTTAAACAGTTAGACTAAGTGAGTCACAGCTCTTGTTATGTTATATCTGCTTCGGGCACCCGGTACTCAGTTTTAAAAGACGTGATTTCGTTTCTGATCTCAGCCACTTCTAGCACTGCCCGCATCTCACGTCATTGGCGCTCGACCTTATTTCCTCCGCCAAAACACTGAATGTCGAGGAGGAAAAGTCTATGAGATCAAGAATGTCCGGGTGAGTACATTGGAACACTGATTGAATGACTAAACTGTGATCGTTGAGGACATTGGCCAATGTGAAGAGGCGTGCAAGCAATTCGACTGTGCGGCAGTCAATCTATTCCAGCTCGGAGAATTGTAAGCCCCTTCATCGTTCTCCTATAACAATCATCTTCAGCCAATTCGTGTGTGAGATCCTCGCCTATGTCAATGGATTCGCCCCAGCACAGGGAGCTGCATGCTATGTCGGAGAAAACTATAAATAACAACACGCTCAATTTCACTACAGACCAAGTCATGCCGGTTCTCCACGTCTCACTTTATTTTGTGATACACATACCCTGTAATAACATGTATAAAGATGTAAACATTTCTAAAAAAACGTGAATGACTTCTGACGTTTGGTCACTGATATTGACTCTATTGAAGAGGAGGCGTCTAAAAAGACGACAAAGACTACGGGCGATTGAAGAAATTGAGGAAATGGATTTAGGGGAGACTGAATGCAAGGGAGAATGAGAAAGATGATGCTCTCATCCAAGGATGAGGATGATGGAACCCATACTCTCGGTCAAAAATATCTCTTGCCCTCTTATTCCCTCTCTTCTTCCTTCTCTCATACTTGTTCTCTGTCCATTGTTTCACTCCTTTGCCATGAAAGGAATCGCCTTCAGAATGCATTCCACCATGAGAAGATACTTCGACCTTTACCTTTGACTTATATTATATATCGTGCGTCACTCGAAATTATTTCAGATCTCACAACTTCAAAAATGAACATCCAGATAACTTCTTTCTGGCTTTTGTGTCTCGCAATTTTGCAAGTGAGTTTGCCTTATATGGTCATGATGATTCACGGAGATCATTATTCAGATTTCTGCAAAACCAAAATACAAAACTTTCATGGACATGGATTTTGAGGTTTCTTTTATAGCTATTTCTTGACCGAAACATAATCGAAACATTTCCATTTCAGTTTCTTCAAGAAGAAGAAATAATGGATGACGAGGAGGACGAGTCTGACTCTCAATTTAACCAACAATCCGTGTTTCAGCAAGGGTGAATTTATTACCACCCAAAGCACACGCGGCTACTCAAGATTAATGGATCCCATTCATCATTTGCAGTGAAACACGCGACTTCCTTCGCTTTCTGCGCGCTATCAAATACGATCACAGACAATGTCCCGAGGGAGAAAATGGAGGTTAGCAGTTAAGGAACTCCCTTATGAAAGTACTCTTGAAGAGGACAGCCAATTTCACTACTTAGAATCTTAACGAGTGTAGGACAAAAATTTAAACACAAAAACAGGCCATATCATAGACCATTCTAGCAATAAATTCAGGTCCAGTTGTCGTGAAAGTCTCCGTTGTCGTCAGCAACATCCGTTCCGTGTCCGAAATCACTATGGCGAGTGCTTCTTTAACTTAATTTAATGTTCACTGCCCCAGGGACTTCTCTATTAGTTGCTACTCTTGAAACATAAGTATTTCATATAATAGGCGTTCTCAGCGAATTGCGTAGTTCTAAACAAACTACATACGTAAAGAACCAAGGAGATGTTCTCCCAGTACACATTAGTTAAACAATAGAGTTTAACGCATGACTGCCCTTCCTTGGGAGCAAAACAGACGGAGAAGTTCCTCTGTGAGACTCTTCCTTGGGTGAAACAATGGGTGATGAGGTAGGCAGGTCATGTTCCTTGTGTGAGTGACTTCCCTGCAGGACTACGCACTGGAAATCTTCTACCGAGAAGCGTGGAGGGACCCCAGATTGCAATACTCGAAGAAGAAGTTCAAGAACAAGGTAAAGAGTGTGCACTATAGATTGTACAAAAGACTATGGAGAGTTGGCCGAGTGGTGTGAGTCGCCAGTGGTCAAATCGACTATATCGAAATCGGTTTCATCCCTCCGGGATCGGAGATTGGTAGTGGCTTGCCACGAAAGGTATAGAACCGGAGAAAACGACTAGGGAGCACCGGTATCGAATCCCCTGCAAGGAAGTGCATCGGAGTAGAACTTTAGCGTTCTCGAAAATGTACTTAAAATCAATGATTGTGATGCTATTTCAGTAAATTCTTATATGTTTTACATGAAGAGCCAACAAATGACTCGAAAAAACCAACATATTTGTTACAGACAGTGATTTCTCTGCACGAGTCCTACTCGGACTTCCTTTGGCATCCCGACACCTTCATTCCCAATGCAATTGCATCGAAGAATCCGAGGAAACAAAGTGTCACTCATCGGTCTTTGTTGAGGTAGAAGAGCCTACAACTATGTCAGTCTGTAGGACACTCTTGCTTTCAGACTTGATAAGGATGGTCGCATCCTCTTCTCTCGTCGTATTTCTCTCGTTCTCAGCTGTGGAATGGACTTGACCCTATTCCCCTTTGACACTCAAGTGTGCAAATTGGGCATCGAAAGCTGTGAGTGTCTCTTGTATTGTGGTGGCTGTGATCAGTCTTCAGATTGCCATAAGAAGTATTGTAGAAGTACAAGAGTGCATAACGTTTATACGAAAAAGATCATCAACATTGGATGCAATTGCATAAATAAGGATGACAATTCAGACGGCCACACAGCGGATCTCGTTTTGTATTCGTGGTCACATGGTGACATAGAAGCACTCACTCTCAGAAAGGTATGTATTCGGATATTGCAGCAGAAAAAGTAGGGTGGTGCGAATTGGAAGGTTCTGGGGAATCTCATTCATGAATGAAGAATACCGCGCTCATCTCGGCAAAAGCGAAAAATGAAGAGGGATGACTGGGATTCCCAGTGATGAAATGGGATCCCTATCATGAATGAGTTGTTATTCTTCTTCGTGTTTATCAATAAAAATGTTAACGGATATTCAAGAAAATTTTTTAAAGTATAAGCGTTAAATTAAAGAAGCTTTAGGATATTTTCATTGCAATAAGAAAGAGCATTACCGTAATCAAGGAAGAATGTAATCTCATTGATGATTGGGATCCAAAATGGAAGTTCCATTCACCCTATTCATTTTTCGCTCCTCAACGGGAACATGTCGGTCATCTTCACTCATGAATGGGATTCCCAGGAGCCAACCGCGTCACCCTAAGAAAAAGTCTTAAATTGCTCCGAAGAAATACCGAAAAATGTGTGATGTCGTAATAGATTCAATCAGGTCTCACTTCCTGACTTCCGTATTGACAAGTCCTACGTGACGAGTAGAATGGAAAAATACGCAACCGGTGAGGGTTTTTTTCTTATTCACACATTAACTGATGGGCTAATGAGATAATAGTGAGATAGTGGCTATGGTATGAGTATACAATTCTATAATTCGAATGTGTGAAACATAAATGTTTTATTCGTAGGCGACTACTCCAGACTCTACGCATGTTTTGTGTTCTCAAGAGCTGCAGGTAATAATAATAGGAAATTACAGAATTTCATGTATGAATTTGTCAGGATTCTGTTTCCTGCAGCTAATCGTCCCTTCCACAGCAGTCGTCATAACTTCTTGGGTTTGCCTGTGGATGGAGAACGAGACGAGTTTCCAGGTTTCTTTATTAAGTGTATGAATTCTTACGGAATTTATGATGATAATGATGTCGGCATAATATATATGTTGTAGGACATGATCTCAATCATCCTCACTATTACATTCCTTCTCTTCTCCTACAACGAAGTCATGCCAAGAGTGAGTTATCTCAAGGCGATGGACGTGTGGTTGGGTGAGGTCGACGAATGACAAAATACACTAACCAGATCGTGTGCAGGTGTCTGTTTCATGATCGTCTTCTTCTCACTCATCAAACTTGCGCTGCTTAAGTACATGCAACAACAATTGAGAAAGAACAGGTGCGGCAACAAAAAGTCTATATATATTCAATACCAGTTTATGAAATTCACGACACAGTTAGTAGCCATGAAATTTGCCTAGCATGGCATATATTTTACTGATTTTTTTTCTTTTTTGATATTTTTATGAAACGTGTTTTCTTGTCTTGAAGTATCTACAAATATTCCGCTTATGCTGCGGTGATCACGAATGATACAGCAGAAGGCAACTAATAAATCAAGTGTTGTTTGCTGAATGCCAAAGAGCGCGTGCTCGATTGTCATGACGTTCACACACATTAAGATCATATTCACTATTTTGACATCCCCTCCCTTCATTACAACAACTGCATTGTCAACAATGTCTTGTATATAATATCGTTTATTGGCACTATGACCATTCGAAGTTGTTTACTTCGATCAACTACTCTCTTCGATGTTACTTCGTGCGTTGATTATCATTCTCTTGCTCTCCTGCCTGGTATCTGTAACCATGGCCCAGTGGGGAGGACGAGGAGGATGGAGTGGTGGACGTGGAAGAGGAGGATGGAGTGGAGGAAGAGGAGGTGGAGGATGGGGAGGACGAGGAGGTTGGAGTGGAGGAAGAGGAAGAGGAGGAGGATGGGGAGGTGGAAGGGGAGGAGGTACGCACTTGATTAATTCAAAGTTGTTGCACATCCTGACAGATTGTGCTGCATAAAGATCAACATTTTTTATCCGCTATGCAATTCAGGCATGATGATACAAAATGATAATTTTAGGATCCCATGGCCGTTGGGGATAAATCAAATGGAAAACAATTGGAGACAATTCAATCTGGCTGCCAACTGTACATATATTTGTCTGATAAATTCAATATTACGAAACTCATGAATCCCTCTAACATTCAAGAAAAACATTTTTCTGTAGATATTTTTGTGTTTTTGCTCTCTCATTGCGAAATTAAAATTTGCTTTCGGAGCCGTATCCCCTAAACAAGAGGTTTGGAATAGGGTTCTCTTATCAGAGCATTTCGCTCTATCGGGATCCCGATTCCTATCGGAATCCCGATAAGAATGAAGTGACTACAGGACGCTCACAGTGATAATTATGAAGAAATTTGCTTATCGGGATCCCGTTAAGCGTCGGGATCCCGATCGCCTCTCAGTTCATTCTTATCGGGATTGGCGGGAAGGGCGGTCGCCACTGAAAAACTCATTCTTCGCTATCGGGATCCCGCTGTCCCGGTTGATAAGAGAACCCTAGTTTGGAATGAATGAGACCGCTAGATCTCTTTTGATCCTAAACATTAAGAGAGAGCATTCGGTTACCGGGTGCGAAATAGGGTTTCTAAATCGGGAGTAGAGTACATTCGTCAGTTGTCTGTTTCCTGAGGAGCTGTTGTCTCATTCATGCAATAGACAACCGCTCCTCGTGAATCAGACAACAGACGAATGTACTCTACTCCCGAATTAGAAACCATAGTGCATATCGTTGTCTTTTCCTTTAGATTTGATTGCGTCTACATGATCCTGATTCACAATTTTCTCAACATAGATATATTGTTGAATGTTCGAATAATTCCATTCAACCAAATTTTTCATAAAAAAATACTCTTCATTCTATGGAATCCATAGTATGGATCCAAATGGATCCGGCGGATTCATTGAATACACGCCGGGTGATCCTGATTTCAAAAACGACACCCCACAGAAAAGGCATTGTAGCCTCCTTCACAATCTTCACTACTTGTCAACGAGAAGAAGGAACGTGGTAGAGAGATGGGTTGTGTCCAGGTAAAACTGCCAATGCACACGTATCAATGGAGTAAGAATGCGCATGATTGTCAATATTTACAGTTACACTGGAGCATGATAGATACATGGTATTTCATTCGTTGCACATTAGAGAAAAGAAAATTTCTCGTTGGGATTTTTACACTAAAATACAACTATTCAGCGGCTGTCTACCACCTACAAATGGAAGTATTCATGAAGCAAACGGCCATGGGCATAAGGTGTGTTTCATAAAAATAGAATTTATGTTCCGCACTCTCTAACTCAACAAAAGTCCTATACTTAGAAATATGACATAAAAATATTCAATTCAGACTCGCCTTTCAATTCAAATTATGCATATGATTCGTTCAGAAAACGTCGATGATTCGAATTAATGAGCCTAACAACTCGTTCTGTACATATCGATGTGTGCGCGCCTTTCATTGGGCGACACAGGTGAGCATTCAACCCATAATGCCCTCATTCCAACAACTTCAAGCAACAAATTTTCAGGTGCTCTTTTTCGCTTCATTCGCGATGTTCTGCCTTTTCTTCTTCTTTGGCTACCACAACGTTCACAAACCGGAGCAAGACACCGACTGCGACATCACAACGGCCGAATACTTTGCAGAAATGTGAACTGGAATATAATATTCTACAAATGGTGTTGTCGTTACTGCGGGTATGCCAAGGATTGATGATAAACAATCTGAATGTTCATTACAACATTACCTGGCTAGAGCACGTCCTTTGAGTTTGTCCAGGAAACTGCTGATTCAAACTCCGGAAATTCCAGTCCGTTTCAGCGTTCGTTGAATGTATTGAAGTCGTTCTTCCCCTGAGTAATTGTCACCACATGAAATCATCACACCAACACTCGCAGAGTGAAAGTGATGTGTATCAGAGAAGAACATTCTATACAAATGTTCTGGTAGACTATAAGTTTGAATTGTCGAATACTATTGGACTAGTTCGAGGAGTATAAAATGTGTTTCCTCTGGATGAAACACTAATACCACGCTCTCGTGAACAGCAAATGCTTATTCGTGTGCTTATCGTAGTGCTGCTGCTATCCTGCCTCTTCTCAGTGAATGCAGCTCAGTGGGGAAGAGAAGGAGGATCGAGAGGATATAGAGGGGGAGGAGGAGGAGGATCGAGAGGGTATGGAGGAGGAGGAGGTGGAGGAGGATGGAGTAGCGGAAGAGGAGGAGGATATGGTAGAGGAGGAATGAGTAGAGGAGGAGGAAGAGGAGGTAATATATTCAATTTGTGCGATCTGTATGTGAATTCCTATTTGGCGGTATTCGTGCATCATGAATGGTCATTCAGGGTATGGCAAGGGAAGATGATCTACTGGAGAAGCCTGGATTTTTGAAGGATTACTGTTGCTGATATGCTTGTTTTCACGTCATAAGACTTGTTTGATCTATTACAAATACAATATGGGTACTCCCTATATTCCTGTTCTAATACATGTCAACATTCTGGGTGCTCCATGTTCTCAAATAAATATTAGATCATACCACAGTGCAATTCGACCATTTGGGAATCCCAAGTCGCCGTATTGACATCATTCGATAATAACATCTTCTGTATATAAGAACCTTGGCATTCCAGTGACTATCAGTTGTGTTTACGCCGTAAATTCTTAACCATCACGATGATTCTACGACCACTTATTCTGATCATTGTGCTATTCTCCTTTCTCGCATCCATCACAAAGGCTCAATTCGGAGGAGACATGACTGGAGGATTTGGAGGAGGAAATATGGGAATGAACGGCAATGGAGGATTCGGAGGAAGTGGATTCAATGGAGGAATGAATGCAAATATGGGAGGATTCCGAGGAGGAGGATTCAATGGAAATGGAGGATTTGGAACAGGAAATGGAGGATGGGGAGGAAGAGGTGGAAATGGATGGGGAAGAGGTGGAGGTAACAGAGGAAGAGGAGGAGGAAGTCGTGGAAGAGGAGGAGGGAGCAGAGGAAGTGAGTAATTCTGCTGCTATAATCAATTTAAAATGCTTCTTTTCAGGAGGACGCGGATCTCGTGGCAGAGGATAATTCACTTTGTTCTCCACTCACGGAGGTTCAACTCGTGTCCTCGAATCCTTTCATCGAAAGGACGCAATGGGGATGCATTTTGAACTTGTACTTGTTTATGTTGTTTATAATTCGTAATCAAAGCTTTAAGTGTCTTGAAGATGAAAATGAAAAAAATATTAGTGTATTGTGCTGATAAATGTCTTTCTTCGATTGATAATGTTGAGTATATATTTTGATCAACTTCAATATCTCGTGTCTTATGACACTGTGGGTGCGCCTTGTTCCCAATGTACATTCGTCCAATGAGTAGTGTTCTCCATTGTGATGGTACTTCCTCCATTTTTCTTCTGAAAGAGATTCTCTTATCACTCATGTTGTGTAAAAATGTCCATCACTCCCATGTGGAAACGAATAGTCTACATCTGCAAGACGTTTCTGCTTTCTCTAAAAAACATAGGAGAGTATAAAACCACCACTTCCTTGCACCTTGATCATTAATATTTGCAATCGAATCCTCAAAGTGAATCAGCCCTCTTCATCGTCATGATTCTCTTCAAAACTTCACTCCGTCCATATATTCACACTCTTCTGCTCCTGCTCACGGCAACCATCGCTCAATTTGAATGGGGAGGAATGGGAGGAAATACTATTAAATCGATCTCTATGCATGCTCAACAATACATTTAGATGGTTTCGCATATTTTCTTTTCTGACAATGAGAGAGATTCTCAATGCCAGAAACAGATTACCTGTATTCATATTTTAGCACATCCTATTTCGATGCATCTGTAACGCTAGAGTACCCATATCTGGTACTTTGTTGACATAAAGTTTGTTCTTTGCATCATCATCGATCTCCTCAAGCACAGTGCAATAAAGTAGGGTTTCTAAATAAGTAGTAAAGTACATATCTCATTTGACTAAGCTCCTCGGGGCGATTCTCTGTCTGAGCGTAGCAGAGCGGATAGACAATAACTCAGAGTGAATATGATGAATGAGAAGAGCATCGATTTAGAAACCCTACAATACAGTGTGAATATGGTATGTGGGGGAGTGGTATCTTTCTATTGACTGACCATACCTTACGTTCCTCGTTTTTCTTCTTTAAGGCTCATTGACCAATTGGCCAATTTGCCGATCAGTAGAGTTGTCAAAACGACGTTTCCTCAATATAATCTATCATTACCCCATTCGTCTTACAAATAAGAAGATACCTCAGAACGCAACAGATACAATGAAATACTCTTTGCATAATAATGTCTGCTTTTGCAAGTTTTTGCAAGTTTCGAAAACACCATCTGCCGGTATATATTGCGCATAATCTATGGATATCAGTAGTCTTTGACCACTTTTCCAGGTTCAACAACTTGTATTCTCTTCAGGATGTTATTACGCCCACTTATTCTAATATTCTTGATTCTCGTGGGAGTTTCCTTCGCTCAGTGGGGTGGACGAGGATATGGAGGAGGAGGATGGGGAGGGAGAGGAGGAGGATGGGGAGGAAGAGGATATGGTGGAGGGGGATGGGGAGGAGGTGGACGAGGTGGTTGGGGAGGAGGAAGAGGGAGCTATGGACGTGGAGGAGGATGGGGAGGAAGAGGAGGATTTGGAGGAGGAAGAAGTGGGTCATATTTACATATTACTTTTCGAATGATATCCCGCAGGGGAGTTAGATAGTTTTCATAACATATTTAATATTCATGGACATTTCATGCTGAGTCTTTGAAGGTTCTGGAGGATGGGGATAATGCGACAACGGTACACGAACTGTTTACTCGATATTCTAATCTTTCGATCTTTCTCGATATCACGATAATGTGTTCTCATTTAAATCATGTACATAGATACATTTAACCTGTATATTTTGTCAATTATTTTTTAAAGGTTATATGTGGCACATGTGATACATTTCCCTTTCTTTCCGTTGGACATATTAAACAACATCTGCAAGGTTTCACCGATTAGTCACTGATAAATTCTTCTGGAATTGTCACTATGCACGGTTTACATGACATATGGAATTATGTTTGTAATGCAAGGTCAATTCAAGCTACACATTGTGTACAGTCGAATTTCGCAAGAATATATCAATGGTGTGACTACACTGTGTTGGCCATGTGTTTACTCCACTGCCACGCGATTATTTGGACACAAAGTAGAGTTGGAGTTTGTGGTCGAGTGGAGAATCTCTCCCTTTGCCACACTCTCCCAGTGACTAGCGGCCAATCGTAAATAGGCGGTGACATGGAATAGCTGCCCCATTCCCATTTTCTTTCTTTACGCATATTCCTTGCGTGAAATTGTCATGAGTTATCGTGATTACTGGGCGAAACTGAGAACTAGGAGTTCTGAAGCGGTCATTTTCCGCATTTCCCATTCGCCTAATCTCAGCGGAGTGGTTGTCTTACTGTTAAGTTCGACAGACAACCGCTCTGAAGAGAAAATACGAATAAGAACTGCCCAAAACTGCCGTTTTAGAAACCCTGGTTCTCAGATTCGTTATTGATAGATGCTCAGGCATTTCGGGACTTGTACAACACGCAACTTCTTCAGAATGGTCCATTACAAACTGACATACTTCGACATCCGCGCCCGTGCAGAGTCAATTCGTGAGGTGAATGATAACTACTAGGGTATAGTGAATATATGACGCTACAGTTCTCCTTTCTTCTTATTCTGTCAAGTGAACAAGAGAAATTGGGAGGAATTTCTAGGTGTTCGCTGTGGCTGGAGTTGAATTCGATGACCACAGAATCGCCCGTGAGGACTGGGTCAAGCTCAAACCAAGTGAGTCAAACAATTAACGGCAAGAACGTAAGAACATTCCTTGCAGCCACTCCTTTCGGTCAGTTGCCCGTTCTTGAAGTGGATGGACAACAGTTCTCACAGTCCATTTCCATTCTACGCTTCCTCGGGAGAACATTTAGTTAG
The DNA here is from genome assembly GCA_014805445.1 of Diplogasteroides magnus. Taxonomy (NCBI): domain Eukaryota; kingdom Metazoa; phylum Nematoda; class Chromadorea; order Rhabditida; family Diplogasteroididae; genus Diplogasteroides; species Diplogasteroides magnus. Next base: position 24,716 of record JACMIF010000458.1, on the reverse strand, counting down.
TTTTGAGCATTACATCGCAAAAGAATCTTTCATTACAGACCTAGCAGGCAAGACTCCCCTGGAAGATGCAAAGATTGATATGATAATCGACCAGGTATGCTACATATATTCTCTGGTCTTATTCTTAGCAACTCTCGGTAGAGGGGAACGCCTCGAATGTCCCGAAACACTTACTTTTCCTTTATATTCTCCGTATTTCTTGAATTTGTCAACTCTTTTTCAGTGGGTTGACTTCTCGAACGACATCAGACCATATTTCCTTGTCCTGTTGGGATTCGCACAAGGAGACAAGGTCAGGAAAGTCACACAAAGAAGAGAATGGGAAGATGATTACAGGAGAAATTGCACGCAGATGTTTTCGTTCCCAACAGAGACAAGCACTTCAATCTATTGAAGAAGTTCCTTAATGGACAAGTGAGAAAATCGAAAATTCTGATTTCTTCGTCTCATTTGCAAGTTTTCATAATTAAGGGTTTCATTCTCGGAGACAAACTGACATGGGCGGACATCCACATTTCCGAACAGCTAAGCAACTACTGTGGCAAGATCCCCGGAGCATTCGACGGGTTCCCCGAACTGAAGGATTACATGGAGAAGGTTCAGTCTACACCCAAACTGAAGAAGTACCTCGAGACCCGTCCTCCTGCTTAATAAGTGTGGATAATCTGAAGAAATATGCATATTATCAACGTAGATCTTGTTTAGATCATGTATTCTACATAGATATATTTAACCTGTATATTTTCTCAAAGATTGTGTGTAGTGCATATGGGAAATTTTCCTTTCTGTTTGCTGTTTTAAACCATCTGCAAGGTTTCACCGATTAGTAACTAATAAATTCTTCTGCAATTGTCATTGTGCGCGGCACAAATGATAGATATTATAGAAATGTGTTTTAATCGTAGAATTGCTATTTCAATGTTGGGCACAGTCCACTTTCGTACGAATGTCTCTATGCTGTTACAAGCATGTGTTCGCCACGTGTTTACTCCACTGCCACGAATATTTGGGCTCAAGTGAGAGTTGTAGTTTGTGGTCGAATGGCGAGTCTCTCCCATTGCCACACTCTCTCAGTCGCCTGAGGTCGAAACGCGGCAGAATCGTAAATAAGTAGGTGGTGACAGGGAAGGACTGCACCATTCCCCTTTGCTTGTGTTGAATTTTCATGTCTTTCTCAGTTTCTTACTTGATAGAAGTTCAGGCATTGCAGGACTTGTAAAAGACTCAAGTTCATTACAATGGTCCATTACAAACTGACATATTTCGACATCCGCGGCCGTGCCGAGTCAATACGGGAGGTGAATGAAACGTTGATTGTGGTAACAATAGTATATTGAATACACTGTTGCATGAAACAGAACTTCTCCTTTCTTCTTCTTCTGTAGACTGAACTAGAGACATATGAACCAATGTTTAGGTATTCGCCGTTGCGGGAGTTCAATTCGACGACCACAGAATCGCCCGCGAGGACTGGTCCAAGCTAAAAACAAGTTAGTAAACCGATTCAACGGCATTGTTTATTAATTCATTGCAGCCACTCCCTTTGGTCAGATTCCCGTTCTGGAGGTGGATGGACAACAGTTCTCACAGTCCATTTCCATTCTACGCTTCCTTGGAAGAACATTCAGTCAGTTTTGAGCATTATTGCCTAAAAAACTGTTCTTACAGACCTCGCAGGCAGAACTGCCCTGGAAGATTGCAAGATTGATATGATCATCGACCAGGTACGCTATATTCTCTGGCCTTAGTAGCTGTCAGCCGAGGTGAAACACCTCGACAACCGAAAATTTTTTTATTCTAATCTTTAAAGTTCATGAATTTGTCAGCATTGTTACAGTGGGTTGACCTATACTACGACATCAGACCTTATTTAATGGTCGTATTTGGATTCGCACAGGGAGACAAGGTGAGACAGTCATACAAAGAATAGAATGAACAGACGATAACAGGAGACGCTGCACGACGAAGTTTTCGTTCCTAGCAGAGACAAGCACTTTAACCTATTGAAGAAGTACCTCAATGGACAAGTAAGTCCTTCAAATTCTTGCATGTACATATTATATGTATATCGAAAATACTGTTGTCGTCCTCTTACTTTATAATATTCATTATTCAGGGTTTCATCCTCGAAGACAAACTGACATGGGCAGACATCCACATTGCTGAACAGCTCAGCTCCGTATCTAGCAAGGTCCCCAATGCACTCGACGGGTTCCCCGAACTTAAGGATTACATGGAGAAGGTCCAGTCCACTCCCAAACTAAAGAAATACCTCGAGACCCGTCCTCCTGCGTAAAGTTCAATAATCTGACGAATTGTGCAATATAAGTATTATATTTATATAACTTATTCGATAAATCATTACCGCCTGAAAAAATCTGAAAATTAAAATAATTTTTAAAAATTAGTGAATGTATTCTCTCGTCTCCTGCCAAATAAACAATGGAGTTGTTCTGAAGAGGCTCAAGAAGGGGGAGGCCATTTGAATGGCAGAAGAGTGGTACATTAGAGGGAAGAAGAGACATTCTCATACACTTCCCTCTTCTCTCTCCTCATTCATTCTCTCTTCCTCTTCCCTCCGGTGGATTACAACTGACTTTGAACCTTTCTTCGTTGTCTGCCTTCAGTCCTATCACACTCTTTTCCAGTCTCTTCTTCTTTTCCTCATCTCTCTCGGGTAACACGAGCTGAGGCAGTCTGATCACCACTCCCTCATCGATTATTCACACGTTCAGTTTTTATTGTAACTCGTGCAGTTCTGCCCCTTTTTCTTTGTTTGTGCATTGTACCGTTTACAGATCAAGTGAAACAGATGTAAGACCATTCTTCTACACAAAACGAACACCATGGTTCGTGTCTCATTGTGTTGTGTGGTCCTCGTGGTCTTCTTGGTGACAGGTCAGTCCTTTCCCTTCCTATGCCCTTTCTTTCATCTGTCCACAATACATTGTCACATTCGCGCCTTCTCTTCTCCCAATGCGATACCCAAATGGAATTAGCCGTAGAAAGTGTGAATTCGAATCTCATTTTCGCTAAAAGAGGAACCTCTTACAATATGCTCTTGTTTCGTCGTGTATGCGTAATGGCAGGGGAAGAAAAGGAGTAATGAGTGGCATTAAGAGACGCGTCCGAGCGTGCCAAATATTATGTGGTAGTGGCCAAATGGAGTGAAGAGAAGAAGATAAGCCCTTCAAAGGAAGGCTTATAGAGAGAGACAGACCGCTAGGAGAGACCAAAGGCATGGCGCATTCCGTTAGCCCCCAAACATACATAATGATGTGCGCCGTTCGGGAAAGCTGCGAAAGGAACGCAAATTTATATAGTGGAACAATGTGACAGTTCTTGCAAATGTTTCCATACACTTTGTCGTTCATGATAACATAAAAGATTTTTTTTAGAAATAAAGGTAACAAGCGAATTTCTGCTTTTCAGGTGCATTATGCACAGACGCGGAAGATCGGCTCATGATCGACCTCTTTCGAGGGTTTGTTTCTTACATTTTGCTAGAGCTTCCAGCCTCCAGAGTAACTTCCTATCGATGAACCAGCGAATACTTCAGATACAATGCCCTTGTTCAACCCGTGCGGAACCGATCGGATATGCCTCTCATCGTAAAGATTGCAATGCAGTTGGTTCTACTTATCAATGTGGTAAATTTTCACCCTCCCCTTGCTTCTTGAATTGTACATCTACAGGACGAGAAGGATCAGATTATGCACACAAACGTTTGGTTGACTCTGGTAAGTGCAGTTGTGATTTGTTTTTCAATTACAATGTTTCAGAAATGGAACGACTTCCAACTCAAATGGGCTCCATTGGACTACGAGGGAATCACTGAACTTCGTGTTGCTCCAGATAAAATCTGGCTGCCAGACATTGTCCTCTTCAACAAGTTGGTTTCATACCACGATTAAACTTTACAAAATGGGATTCATTGTTCTAATTTTCGGTATGCTTACCTGATTTGTCCGATTCCCGTCCCTGAAAGACGTGTCTCTTGGTGTATTTGGCGTTGGTGTTTCCTCTCTCCAAGAATCGTCTTGGGTTTCATTCTCAATCAGAGTTGCAGACATTGTCTGGAACATCGGAATGCACAATTCAAGCACACGTAGCATGCATTTCAAATGATATTTGATTGTTTCCAGTGCCGATGGCAACTACGAAGTGTCATTCATGTGCAATGCACTCATTCGACACGATGGAACTGTCTTGTGGGTGCCTCCGGCCATTTATAAGAGCTCGTGTATCATTGGTACGTGAACAAACAGTAAGCCATCTAATTCCTTGATACTTGCAGATGTCGAATTCTTCCCATTCGATGAGCAGATCTGTCATCTCATTTTCGGCAGTTGGACGGTAGGCATTACTGCTTCATTCCATACAATGAACATTGAACTATAAACTATGAATGAATGTTCAGTACGGTAGAGACGAGATCAAGTTAGACTTCGAGAAGGCAGCCATGGTGAGATCTCACTGTGTCCAGAGACTAAGAGTGATCTCTTATATAGGTTGATCTTTCTGAGTATGCACCTTCGTCCATCTGGGACCTCATCGACGCCCCTGCAGTTCTTGTGGAAGACAGAAGCAGAATTGAGTTTCAAGTGAAAATCAGGTAAGAATTTTTGAAGGTTTCATACATCGTATCATCTCACTCTCTTATAATTTTCATGCAGGCGAAAAACTTTATTCTACACAGTCGTTCTTCTTCTGCCCACGATTCTCATGGCTTTCTTGAACGTCACAGTATTCTATTTGCCCACTGCATCAGGTTGCACCAATCTGCATTTAGAATCTGCATCAACATGCATTTAGGAGAGAAGATGGGTCTGACCATGAACGTCCTTCTCTCCATTGTTGTGTTTCTCTTGCTGGTATCGAAGATTCTTCCACCTACTTCCTATTCCATTCCATTGGTTGCGAAGTGAAATCGCGACTGAAGTCTATCGGAATCAGAAAGACCGTTCAGATACCTCCTGCTGACGTTCGTTCTCAACGTCATCACAATCGTCATCACAGTCGTCATCTGTAACATCTACTTTCGTTCTCCAATCACACACAGACTGCCATACTGGGTCAGAAGACTCTTCCTCGAGGTATATACAATATACAACACTTATTATTCAAATTCAAATCCTAATAACCTTGGTGAATTCACGAAATTCATCAGGACTATATGAATAAAAATCTTCAAATAGAAAAGTAAACAAGCAGATTCTTCCCATGGTGATGTGCATGCAACGTCCTCCACGAGATAGACAGCATCTGAAGCCGCCGCCGAAGAAGAATGGGACACTCAAGGTGAATTGACTACAACGGATCTATTTGTAAGTGGTAGCTACATAGTCTTTATCTTCCAGGGGATGAATGCACCAAAAGATCAACATCATCCTCATTGCATGGCAGTCACCAACAAGTTTGACAAGTAAGAACAAACATTGGCATTGATTATGAAATCAAGAGTTGTTCGATAATGTTCTACTGATGAAGCATAGCCAATGGCTACAATTCAGTTTTCTCTCGGCTGGTCGCCCGGGTTCACCAACTTCCGTTGAATCAGAATTGAGTCCCAATGGACAAAGGGCAGTTGATGCCATTGACTTCATAACTGACAGCATTCGAGACCAAGCGATGATCAAGGAGGTGAAAATTTTTTGTTAGAATTGAATTAATCATACATATCTGTTGCAAAAAATCAGCTATAATAATATGGAGAACGATGTTTAATATATAAGTAGATTTAATGAAAAGCACCTCGTGGATAAGCTTCACGAAGCTTCTTATATGAAATCAGGTGTCATTGACTGGAAAGCAAGATCATCATTTCAGTATCGTGACGACTGGAAGTATGTCTCAATGGTCATCGATCGACTGTTACTCTATTTCTTCCTTGGAATAACAGTCGGAGGCACAATAGGAATCATCTGCTCGGCTCCAACAGTATTTGAATTCGTAGATCAGAAAGTGAGCTCTCTATTGTGAAATGCGGTACCAATTTCATTGTAGGATGCCTTAGAACGACTTGTGGCCGCCTACAAGACAGGAGCCCATCAAGATGTTGTTACATGAAAATTAGTACAAATGAGGTTGCACAGATAAACGGGTTTATCAGCTTATGAACAAAATAACTAATTGTCATGGAACAGAATAGCAGAGTAAAGTGAACGAAGGCATTTCGGGAAGGAAATGATACGGGAAATAACCAATATGGCGAAAACCTATCACGGTCTTTCAAGGGATAGTGGTCAATGTGTATTATAATAGATACTCTCAATCGATCGATGGTCTCAAGGTATAATAAATCAAGATGACTATGTATTGATTATATTTACTGGTGCATCGCATGATTAAGACGATGATTCATTGCGTTTAATCATTGCGCTAAGTGGTGATACCAGTCCCATTCCTACTAAGTTGGGAATTCATGTCTGAGTCTCCTTTGTTGTGTCCTATCGTTGTCATTTTGAATTGACAGCGATCGCATATCGTTTGCCAGTCGTGGGAACGACCTGCATACAATGAGACTTATTTCCTGTTGCCATTCCCTCTTCTCATGTTTCTTCCCACGCCTACCTCACAAGAAACAACCTTTAGTAGTTGTGCATACTACAGCGATATCGAATGGCAGCGTCATACATCGATGACTCAACATCCCGGTGCATGAATATGCAGCTAGAAACGCAAGAACGACTACAAAGCAAGAATCGTAGTTGTTTGCAGGTAAATTCATCCATGTTCCATTGATGTGACTATGTTATTCCATTTACACGAATACCGTATAATTGATACCCCAGCCATGTCTTTACAGCCGAGTGTCCCTATCAACCTTTGACAGTCACCTTTTCCCCCTCTCCTGGTATGACTGGGGACTGGGTCCTCTCTGGTATGCGGTAGGCGAATCGACGCATCCGCTGTCATCCGACCATTCTGAAAGAAGAGAAGAATTACAACGTGACATTGTTGCTTCCGGTGCATGCGCACCTTCTAATGCATTACGCCACTATGTTCTCCTACGCAATTGTGTTCTCTTATAGAGAACCACACTCTAACCTTGGAGTGAGGACTTGGACGCATGGGGAGACAGTCTTTGTCTGGGTTCAGTAGTCCCATAATCATAGTTCCCTCCCTGTTCATCGAAGGACAAGTCATCATTGGATGCTCCAATGTCCATGGATGCCGTGTAACCTCGTGGTCTTCCCGAGGGAACAGTTGATTGCTGCAACATTGTTAGTCGAGGGACGCTAAACATCCACGAAATGTCTCAATTCGACTAACCAATGAACTTTTCGGAGTGAAGGCCAAATTCTGCTTCGTCATGAAGACAGCGAGTTGTTGTGGAAGTCTATATAGGGCCTTCTCTGTGAGATTCGATCGATCCTCTTCAGTTGGAGGATCAGAACGGGGATGGGCCTTTGCATTGACAAACTGAATCAAGTCACATTTTGACTTGAGGGAAGAACAAACTGACATGAACACAGTCCCGTGCAACCTTCCTTCCTTGGAATGCAAGTCTTGTTCCAGCACTACCCAATCTCTCCAATTCGTCCATTCTTCCATCGGCAATGCCAACAAAGACGATGGAGAGAGGGGATCGAGATGCGAAGATCACTGCTTGAACGGCTTCCTGCCCAAATTTCGGTGTCAGAATTCTGAAGGGAGGCTCACTTTCAAGTCATCGATCACTCCTCGTGTGATGATGACTAGTACATAATATTGCATTCCATTCTCACGTCTCACAAAGGCATTCTGGGCCATTCTGGAATGGGAGGACTATACAGGGATGTTAACTGCTTCTCTAACTTCGCTACGTAGTAGATAACATGTGAGAGGTGAGCAGTCTTCGATGGAAGAACCGTCCTGGCCGCTGTATGAAAAGTATCCACAACCCCTGATATTCCATCACAAGCAGGATTCGTCTCCAGATTCTGAATGGTGATGTACTTGGGGGATGAATAAATCAGCAACAAACCAGGCAAAACTGCTGTGATTCTCTATTCTGAGGAGGAACTCGAGCACCAAAACCGAATGCGGATATGGACCGACTGAGATCATAACATCAATGAGAGAAGAGAGCAGAAGAGCAACCTTGCGTAGTCAGCGCCTACATCTCCTATGGATCGAATTGAGAATTCAACGTCTGATTCGAATGTTGGAGGCAGTGATGTCTCTTCATCAGAAGAGAAGTCAATAGCAAACGAAATATGTAATGAAGTCCTAAAGCGAACGTTGTAGGTACGTTTCCCCATTAGCGACTCACCCTGCGGATATGTAGTCTAGGAATGAGTTGATCTCTATTGGAGATGCCTTCACCACTTCGAGTATCCCAACCGCTTTCTTCCCTTCTTTGTAAACGACATTTGACAACTGAATGTGCAGATCTTATTTGGTCTATTGAATGATGTCATACTAGATAGACGTTCCCCATGGACGGGTCTCTCTGTAGTTGTGCCAGTGTACTTGTCATCCTCCCTATCACTCCTTCTACTCGTGTCTTGTCGTCTCGATAACAAACGACCATCTCGATGAACCTATGAAGGTACTTACTAGTTCAATTCTAGTGGATGAACCAACGTACTACATGTGTGATACATACCTGTTTTCGGGGTCATCATCATCTTGATCTGGACTCATTTGAATAGTGAAAGGCCTCCAGCAGACCCTTCCACTGCACATACGAGCACCTTCACTGCGATAGAGAATGGCAGACGATGGGTCATTTTTGTCGACTGGGAAGGCATCGCTCACTTGCACAAAGATCTGAGGAGTGAATTAACTGGATAAGTCATCTCAATGCTTACCATCGCATTATCAGGAACAAGTTTTCGATGAAAGTCTCTTCCTTCGAGTTGTACGAATATAGGTTGAGGACGAGGTTTGAGTGTTGAAAATATATCAATAACAGCGATGCAATCTCTATTCGCTTCACTTCTGAATTGCTATTCTTGAACCCAGTCTTCTTCTTCTCTCTCACATCATCGGACGTGTGAGTCTCTTGCTTGTTACGACTTCAGCCACATTGAACATTGTGAAACCGAACGAAACGATAGCCTCCTCTGACCATCCACATCTCAATGCTCATTGGTTGATTCACTTCAAGTAGAGAATTCCTCACAGTTCAATCCTGAGTGGTTGTGATGTCTCGAACATGAACTCAATGGAAAATACAGCGGGCAGATCAACGAGTTGCATGGGAGAAAAGCACTCGGATGTCGCCGCCTGAGAATATCCCTCATTTCATCCAAAACAGCTCTCATAATTGTTTCCCGTGTTTCGATCTCTACACAACGACCCTTTCCGTTTTTTTTATTTATTTCTTCGATTTTGTTTTCAATCATCTCCCGTGAGGGCTGGAATGCATGCATGAGTGGCTTCTGGCGGGGGGAACGGTCCCATTTCTCACCCTCTACTGAGTACCGCTTAAGGTTCACGTGTCACATCAGGCTGGAAGTGAGATTCGAGTCCCTCTTCCGGATGTGGTTCACTCGCAAACACAACTCAACCCAACAAAATACTGAAGAAGCATGAATTGAGAAGCATTGTATTGCAAAATCTAAGGCATGATAGCGAAAGATCACTCCTGGAATGCGTACCAGTCTCCATGGTCCTTCCACTCCTCCACCTTCACTCTCATAAACTGTCACTACGAGAGTCTCCGATGCAGCCATCTTGATGTTTCTGAACAAAGTGCATACTTCAACCAGGACACAAACTCAATTAACCTCAGTTGGAAGTTGAAGTCAATGATCTCCTTGGGAGACCCATTCCTTCTCTCAACCGAGTCGAACGAACTCCTACAAAGTTGCACGCTGCACTAATTGGCTGAAGGTTTGTGGCAAGGAAACATCAGCAGCGAGATGAGTAAAGACACTTGTGGGAAAAAAGTGTTTAGTGACTTCTTTGAAAGACGGCCTAGGCACGAAGGAACCGACATTTTTAATATTATGTTCTTCTCCTTACGGGAACTATCCACGGTGGATGAAAAAAAAACGAACGAGAGCAATAATACAATAGATCTAGTCAATTCTTCTGACTGACCTCTTGAGTTTGGGTGGAAGAAGTGGAGGAGCCTTGAGTATCTTCCTCATTTCCATTATTCGTCTGATCCGTACCATATTCATGGTGATACTTCCTCTGGCTGGTAAACGAGTTCTAAAAGTATTCTATAAGCGGTAATATTTGCCCTAACACGATTGGAATCCCTTCGTGAGGTTATATGTCACATTCGAAGTGGCGACGGAAGTGACAAAAAGAAAGGAGGGCCAAGAGGGTATAAAATGGGCGCAGGTCACATTTACTATGCATATATGAACGAGTATACGCGGTGTTGCATGTAGTAGCGGACATTTGCTGAATTGAGAAGATGAAGAGAAGAAGGAAGAGTTGGATGATGAATCCTGCTGATTTCAGGAGTAAGAAGTTACGTCAGTGATGAGATGAGTGAGAAAAAAAAGAATTTTGAAGTTGTCAGTTCTCTCTGTGACCTTGAAAAAAGAGAAGAAGAAGGAGAAGAGAGGGTGGACCACACTAACTATGTGGGAACAATACTTCGGGGTAGGCGTGGAGTTACTTTTTTTATTTGCTTCTCCTTGTCCCTCCTGGAGTGGAAGCCAATGGAGGAGACCAGTCGTATATCCAATGCATTCGTCGCCGAACAAACATACGCACACCGGCCACGATTGAGGTGTTAGAGGGGAGGAATCTGTGTCTTAGACAAGAGAGAACGGAAGGGGAAAAGGGAGGGCGTGGGAGATGCGACCTCATGGCACATGAACATGAGGACAAATTGAGAAAGACAAGGAAGTGAGAAGAGGTGCAATTGGGACATAATTGTGTCCGAACGCAAATGCCGTGAAAGCGCGCAGAACGTTGCCAAGTTATGAGCACGTACTTGAAAAGAAGGTGAGACGTGGGAACGAATCGTGCGTCCGGCCTGAGGATTTAAACATTAGTCATCATATTGCATGATGATGAACATCGAGGATACGATCTTATTTGCATTTCAAGTGAAGTGAAAAGAGGAAGTGAGACGCGTCCAATATTTTGCAAGGAATACAGAGACAGACACAATGAGTGTCGTCCCGAGTTACGGTTGATTCAGGAAGCGACAACGGAAAGATGAAGTATTCAATTGTTGAATGATGGATGATGAAGAAGCCATTGGGAAGAGGCCACAGCAGACAATAATGGAGATCGTGAGAAGATGGAACGGACGAGATGGCAGTCAACAGGTAGAATACCCCATTTCCGGATGGGTGGAGAGGGTGAAGAACATGATGAAAGTGGAGGGCGGTACAGTATGCCGAGGAGGGGTACTTATGGGATAGGTCAACACGATTAAGGGCAGAGAATCTCCCCATTTTGGTATGTATTCCCGGTATTCTCATCAGAGAGACCGAAGATTGAGACCAGGACGCGTTGGCCCATAACACAGCCATTGTAGGCGGTCAGAAGACTGCTTGGGCATTCATGAAGAGCCTTGAGAGATACTCTTTATGGAACAACGAGACGTGACTTCACTCGAGTAGCACACAACGACCTTTGTGAGGGAGAAGATAAAGAAGACACACGCAACTACTTGGTGCAGAGTTATTCGGGGACGACAAAGAGAAGAATTCGGAAGGCGTTCCTTGGAATAAGAGACTCTTCCTCTCTTCGAACCACACAGAAAGACTGCAATTGGGATGAATTATAAGTGTTGGTGGTGCAAAGACAAGACGTGAGTATTACAATTCCATTGTGCATATACAAATATAATAGTTGAAGTGACTGTTGACTGTGAGGAGATGATTGCTGTAGTGAATAGACAGAAGTGAACATTCAAGTGGATACTCAGGATGTCAATCCACGTTTATGTAATGGCACAATATCATGAGGAATGGGTCCTGAAGGGGGATTGGAGGTCAGGACTCTACGAGGTGTTAGAAGGTGTAAGAGGAGAAGGGACACGGTAAGCGGACACTCCACACATGCATGCAATCCTGATTGTAGGGGAAGGAAGAGAAGAGGTGATGTCAGGAAGAGCACGAAGATGTTGTGGAAGAGTCCATTGTGTGAAGGAAGAGAAGAAGAATAAGTGAAGTGGAAGGAAGAAGACCCCTTGTATACCTAGTCTTCCATCAAAAAGTGAAGTGCGCACAGTCATCATGTCGTTTCTCCCATTGTTTTCTGGTCTAGTAGCCATATTTTTCCTTCTGTCGACACTTCCGACGGCTGTTTTGACCATTTTTGACGATCGGACGACGTAGACAAAAGGAGAGAATATGAGAGGATGCACCTCTGGAAGGAAGAGTCTCTCTTATGGTTGACTGAATGCATCTGTGAGTGAGAGAACCTTTGAGAGAACATTTTATTCGCATCGCTGATGTGCAATTCCCCCATCATTTACTACTCACTCACAATTTTAGGCCTCAATCTACGCATTCCTGCTCAACCACAGTCTTTCCTTGAGATCCTCTACTGATGTCGTCTTGATTTATGATTTCTACCATAAAATATACGAAATTATAGTAGATGCATTTGCGGAAGCATCAGGCAACATCTCCGTTATGCATATTATGATGTAACATTGATGAAATGCATGTGAATGAATTGTCAAACTCGTCGCTGTTCTAATAATGGATATAGTATCTTTCATGCTGTAAATCTTCACGAGGCATGATTGAAAATTCACCACTTTACGAAAAAAGTGCGGTAAATTCCATTGTTTTAAAAGTTATCTAGTTCCGGGCCTATGCACTTTAACCCCATTCCTTTTTCAGAGAATCAAAGTATTGACGAGTAACGTCTCCGGAATTTGTTGGTTCAACAATTGAATCGGAAACGTATGAGCTGAGACAGACGAGACGCATGAACCGTCTTCTCATGTAGCTATTTCGTCCAATGAGAAGAATAGGCTCAGTGATACAGATGAGAATACATGTCTGAAACTTACGATGCATATGCCAGAACTCACAAGAAACTTACAATTCGAATAATGAAGTGAGATGTCGCCACATTAGCTATGCTAAAGTAGAATAACGATGTCACGGATATTAAAAACTTGAGGGCAACACTGATAAATATTACAGGAACGAGCACTCTTGTCAGGTCGACAACCGCACGAATCTGAAAAGCGATACACATTAACAAAAAGAATTTATATTTATTCACTTGAAATCGGACACTCAATGTCGTTGTTGCCATTGATTCCTGATATAACTTCCGACTGCTGCGATAAGTGGTGTAGGCGAGCTGAATACAAACATTTGAGTAGATGCAGTGTGTTTTTCAGCACACCAAGAGGCAACCAACCGAAATGGCCAAAATAGTGCAAACTGAGTAGTTTCGGAGATGATCTGTAATTAGATAGTTCAGTAACCTTCTAAATCCAAAAACCCATAACCAAATTGTAAGCAGTAAACGAAAGGTAGAGAAGCCAAAAACTGTGCAGGAATAGCTGTGGAGAGAACGAGCATACGCCGATATCGTCCGTTCTTTTTGTAAAACTCTCGATAAAGAGAGAGTATTCTGTGTTCGCAGATCACTGCCAGTAGTGAAAAGGAACAGAAATAATAGGAGAACTGATGTAGAAGATGAACTGGCACGTCGATACCTGAGAAAACAACATTATAGCAGCCCGTCGAAGGGAGTGGACCTTCCCGGGTTATTTCTGAGTCGATATAGACATAAGGGAGGAGAAACGCGTGACTTATAGCTAGGAATACGAGGCCGATTGTGTTTACTTGTAGAAGAATACTGAATTGGACACAATTTAATCATATAAAATCTTTCTTTAGCTTCGCTTACCGACAAGCAAGATGAAGTGCGGATCTGAAGAGTACAATGAATAGAGTGCAAGAAAGGAGAACTCCAGAGGCGACAAGAATGATTTCCACAATGCGCACCCATACTGATAGACCACCTGATTCATTCAGGAATGAGATCATCTAAAATGACTCAGATTGTTAGTTTTGATGGAATATCGAATTGTAAATATAAACGTTGAAGTATGTGACAACTATGATTAACTTGAAATCGAAGCATTTGTATCGAGAAAGGAATCCGCGTGAAAATGCCAATTAGCGGATAACCTACAATTTCGATGAGAAACGCGAAAAATGAGGCTTGAAATGAGTTTGTACAATCGGTAGACGAGGAATTGAGGAACTTATTGCCGTCATATTAATGGAGAAAAGGGTGAAAACAATGTTGAATTCAATTAACTACTGTTCCCGATAGACGCTCCTTTGTTCTTAACAAACACATAATGTCTCATTTAAAAAGTGCTCATGAAAGAAATATTTCGAGAAACGACTTGATGCTTAATCGCTACTTGAAAAGTATTTAACGTTATCTTCCAAAATAAATGAGCTTCTCTTTCCTCGGCTACATACATATTAGGGTATCCCAAAAGTTCCCGGACTTTTTAGATTTTCTTGAAATATTTCGACGTAATTTGAGTGATGCTACCAAACAACTATTGCATAAATATGTCCAGGTCCACACATGTTTACCATTAGCGGGTGATGACGTAACGCAAAAATTCTATTTTTGGCTATATCTTATTTGTGAACTTGAGCAAAATGATGTGTTACGCAGCAAAAATTTTATTTTGTGGTCCTCTCCATTCCTTTGTGAGCTGCTACAATTATTGGAATATTACGCGTGTCCTTGATGTCCGAAAAGGATGTCCTGTCTATCGTTTATAGGCCACAATTCTTATGATATTTGATCACTGCGACCATCGAAACAAACAATTTATCTTCATTAATATGAATTGCATTGATTATGTCGTTCATCATGACCAATCCTTCTTTAGGCTGTCAAAATACTGTCGAGTGATGTTGTCAAGGCAAGAACTATCAACTGTTGAATCGACTAGTAGATTAGAAGTGACACAGAATAATCGAAGTAGTCGTCTTCTCATGTAACTGTTGCGTCCGATAAGAAGAATAGGTTCGACAATGCAAATAGTGATGCAGGTCTGAAAAGTGGATATTGTTGTAATGTACGGTTGCTTCATAGTTTTCCATGTGATTGGAAGCTAACCGCAATGTCTAAGGTACCCGTGTCCCGGTTTCCGAAAGAAAGGATTATAGAAAATAATACAATCGTCGGAGCAATATATACTTTCTGCCGTACACTCACAGTTCGTATGACGAAATGAGCAATTGTCATATTTGTTCTTGAGAAGTAGAAGAAGGCCGCAACTGCCACAACAAGCTTGAGTAGAAGACTGATGAACAGAACAGGAATCAGCACACGTGTTAGGTCCATCACGGCACGAATCTAAGCACAGTAGAATACATGTACTTAAGATATTATTTTTCAAGACATTTTGTACCTGAAATCGTACGTTCAGAGACATTGTGGCGAGAGATTCCTGATACAACTTCCTACTTCTACGATATGTGCAAATAGCGATCTGCACAATTCTGGTTCTACACTCCCTAGTGAAGAGCGAACTCACTATCAGAGTAAGGATCGCAACACCCGATATAATGTACAGCACGTAAAGTCGCAGATGTTCTAAAATCGAACTTTTCACTTATAACAGTCGCGAAATTGTAGCTTACCATACTGTAAATAGTACACGCAAGGTAGTACAGGGAGAGATGAGAGAGGCAAACCTAACAGAAGGACAAAGGCAACACCATAACGACCATTTTTCTTGTAGAACGATGGACTAATGCAGATTATTGTGTGTTCGCATGTAACGGCAAGGAGTGAAAAAGAGCAGAGGTAATATGAAAACTGGTGGCAGATATGAGCTGGTACCTGCAGGTCTAAGAATAATCACATTGCAAAAATTCTGTTTCAAAAATAATATCATACCTTCCAAAGAGATTGCAGATTCTCTGTTAACAAATCTGAGTAGACAAGCATGACTGACAACAAGAGCGATTAATCCGAAACTATTAATTAGCAGCAAAACTCTAAACACAAAAGACGTGACAAAGGCGTTTCATGGTGAGGCTATTTTTACTGAAAAGAGTAGCCAACCGGCATGCAGTATGTAAAACAGAACGGAAAAGGACAAGAAGGAGCACTAATGAACATAATGCTCCTGAAGCGACCAATATCAGTTCCATGATACGAATCCATGGAAGAAGGCCGCCCTCTTCATTCAACAATGAAATCATTTTGTTGTTTTCTTCCCTTAAACATCTAACATTATCAGAGCTACACATTCAAGCGCATAATAAATAAAGTAGTTTTTAGCAACAATCACTGGTATTTCGGCAGAAATATACCTATCTAGCATAATAATTCACACGCCAACTGCAGAGACGCAAACATGGGAATACGCTTTCGTGGGTAGTGGACTTTGTGAGTTAATGTATCTACTCAAATAATCCTGAATAACATCTCTTCATCGCTTCGCAATGAATGAACATTGAATGACAATGCAACAATCGTCTATATATTTCGGTTACTGCACGTAGATACGTAGTCTTTACAGCATTGACCAAGAATGTAAATAGCTGTCTTGTTGAAGATTGAATAGACATGCACATTTTACATCTTAATTCTTATAATGTCCGCATGATTAATTTCTACCTTTGCCATGTAATTTGTCATCTCATTTCGAGGTAAGCCGAGTATGGCCAAGAAGGGACTCAAATTTGACACCTTACAATTAGTGCTACTTTAATACTATTACCTTAAGTTAATAGGTAGTGTCTTGCGACGAAAGGTATGGTCTATACCGTATAGAGCCCGAGAAAATGACAAGGGAGCACAGTTCTCGAATTCCCTGCCAGTAACTGCCTCAGTAGAATCCCTTCCTCAGCGCATGATCGCAGTAGACATTTAACTTTTCTTAGTGCAAGTATGTGCATTACTTCAATTATCAGAAATTACGTTAGTTTTGACGTCAGAAAAAGATATTCTGTCTACCCTTTACAGACCGTGATTCTTTTCATATTTCATACCTGCGACCATCGATACTTTAACAACACTTTGCCATCATGAATATGAATTGCAGTAATGACATAATTCATCATGACCAGTCCCTATTTAGACCGTCAAAATACTGACGAGTAACGTAGTCACGGCAAGAGCTATCAACAATTGGATCGGCTAGATAAGGATTGACACAAAGAAATCGAAGGAGTCGTCTCTTCTTGTAACTGTTGCGTCCAATAAGAAGAATAGGTTCGATAATGCAAATAGTGATGCAGGTCTGAAAAGTGGAAGGTGTTGTGTTCTATTTTCCATGTGATTGAACGTCTAATCGCAATGTTTTAGGTACCCGTGTGATGTTTTCCGAAAGACCATGGTATTGAAAATTCTACAGTCTGGACAAAAACAGTTCAGTTCTCACAATTCGAATGACGAAGTGAGCAATTGTCATGTTTGTTCTTGAGAAGTAAAAGACGGCTTCAACGCCCACAATAAATTTGAGAAGAAGACTTATGAGCAGAACAGGAATCAATGCTCGAGTGAGGTCCATTACGGCGCGAATCTAAACACTGTGCATGCACTAGGTACAACAAGAAGACATTTTAAACCTGGAATCGCTCATTTAGAGACATAGTTGTGAGAGACTCCTGATATAACTTCTTACTTCTACGATAGGAGCTAATCGTGATCTGCAGAATGCTGATTCTCCTCTCCCGCCTGACGTACAAATTCACTATTAGAGTAAAGATAGCAACACAAGCCGCAATGTAGAATATGTGAAATCGTAGATGCTCTAAATGCGAAATTTTGACTCTTGACAATAGCGAAATAATTGCTTACCATACTGCAAATAGTACACGAAAGGTAGTCCCGAGAGGGATTGCAGAGGTAAACCGATCAGAAGAACGAGGATCATACGATAACGGCCATTTTTCTTGTAGAATGATGGGCGAGTGCAGATTATTCGATGTTCGCATGTCACGACAAGAAGTGAAAAGGAGCACAGGTTGAATGAATATTGGTGGCAGATATGAGCTGGAGTCGTCAAATCTAAGAATAACTATTACATAAAGCAGTTTTTTTAAAAGAAGTGATTATACCTTCTAAAGAAAATCCCGATTCTCTGTAAACAAAACGGAGTAGACAAGCATGACTGACAGCAAGAGCAACTAATCCGAGATTGTTAATGAGTAGAAATACTCTAAATGCATAAGATTTAAGAAAAGTGATGAATGTGAGTCTATTGCAAGTGAAAAGATTAACCTGCACGCCGTATGCAAAGCAGAGCGGAAAAGGACAAGAAGGAGCATTAATGAACAGAATACTCCTGAGGCAACCAAAACGAGTTCCATGATAATAAGCCATGAAAGAAGACCGCCCTCATCATTCAACAACGAAATCATTTCGAATTTATCGTTTTCTAGACTGAGATATATATATATATATATACGCCCTCAGACCTACGTAATTCAGCATATCAAGCGAATCTGTCCTTGATAAATAAGTTATTTTAAGTAACAGTCGCTGATACTTCTGTAGAAATATGTCTAATACTAATTCACACGACAAATGCAAAGGCTCAGACTTAAGAATATATATGTTCTCACAATCAAAGATCGGGAATGATGTAAGTTTATTCATACAATAATCATAAATAATGAGCTCATCGAATTGCGATGAATGTGCACTGAACCACAACAACGACGTTTTGGAGTCTGGACTTGAAGAACAAATAGATAGGTTGTATTTACATATGACAATTAGATTGCAACAATCTAACAAATCTATCAACTTTTTTATTGCTATTGACCTCTTACTCTTAGAGATCAACAACAGTGTATTTTACCCAGGAAATGTTTAATATCGAATTTATCAAACTTTCCCGGTGAACATTGAACAACAAATTGCAATTATTCAGTCGAATTCTTTCGAATATCTTCTTGGCACAATACTTTTCCTGAATATTTGGACTGCCAACAGTATAAGTGCATTTTAGATCTAAACAGCCATCCCTTCTAGGAATGTTGGCATATGTAATTGATGCCTTTGATCATAGCCATCTATTTTCAGGCGCTAATGGTTGACGACACCCAAGGGAGGACTCTAATTTGATATCTTAGAGGGAAGAGATGTGCGTGTAGTGATGATTCCTTCCGCTAAACAATTATATTATTGCGTGTATCTGAAGGGGAGGATAATCTGTACAAGGTCAGAGAAGAGCCATGAGATTACTGTCAGTCATTTTGTACTGCACTCAGTACCTCGCAACCACATCCATTCCAAGGTCAATTCTCAGGTGTAAATGGGCTCTACTACCCCATTGGAGACCCCCCGTTAGTACACTAGATTGTCTCTCTTTGGGCAATCTGTCCCCCGATACCCATCCAACCCTTAAACCAACATTAATCGAGATAATGAGAAGCTCAGTGTAGTAATCGGTAGATGGATGAGCAAAATGGGCCGTTCACTCGACACGATCCCTCTAATGAGGCCGATCGGTTCCTTTGATGGGATGGAGTCCCCGCAATCACAGGTGCTATGGGATGACCTCAGACAGACTGCTTCACACTCCTACTGTGCACCACACTGTGAATTGTGAAATCCATTTTCGAAGTTGGGCATTTAACTTTTTGGAATGGGAGGAGTAGCTAAGGGGATAACAATAGAGATGTCACTCCATCATTCTTCCAACCACAATCCTTCACAGGGTACAGTAGGGGGCGGGCCTTAACTGACCTGAGAATGGGATGCAGAAGGGAGCGGATAATGAGTGGTTTGTCGTTCGAGGCTTCTTCTCTTCCCTTGACTACTTCAATGGCAGACAAGGAGGAAGGTGCATTGGACAAGTTGATGCAGCAGTACAACAGACTGACGTCGGAGAATGCAGTTTACTCTGCATACACTCCCAGTAGTCCCTACTGGCCCAATGGAGCATTTTGGGACACTTCCAAGTGAGTCTATCTATTCATCCTAGGGATTCTAAAGAAATAGTCAGATGCATTTCTTATTTGTCTAATCTCGGCGGAGCTGTTGTCTATCGAACGCAGCGGCAACAGTCCCGCGGATATTAGACGAAAGAGAAATACGCGTTACTACCGATTAGGAGTTCAAAATCGGTAAATTTGTCGTCATTCTTCTCCGCCGCGCGGTAGTCACATTCCCTCATAGAAAATGACGATAAATTTACCGATTTTATAACCGTGCTAGCGATTAGCAAACCATAATTCATTCCATTTCGCTGTATTCTATTTCAGCTCTCCATGGAATACATCTCAACTTCCTCTCACTTCCCATTCGTCCACAAGTGTTAACGCAAGTCTGACAACACAGTATTCACCACTACTGACACCTCAATTGGCCTTAATTGTACCTCCAATTCCTATTCACTCTTCTACTTCTACAACTGCCTCTCTTGACACTACCGTACACCACAAGCGTACTCCTTACTCCCGCACTCCAGTCTCTCGTTCTAAATGTGACTGTCCCAATTGCCAGGAGACACAAAGAATCGGTCAGTTTCCCTTCCATTCATCCCACTCACATTGATTCCGTTTCGAAGCATCCAAAAAGTGGCCGAGGTGTGAATGGCCATGAGAAACCACCACTTAGGGGAAAGAGCCTGAGAAAAGGGAAGATTGATCTCTTCCATGCTCTATTATCTGCCGTATCCATTCTCTTATCTCTCACATCTTCCTTTTTCTTTCCCGATGGCTTTCTGTCATCGTCCAATTATATCGTTGGTGCTAATCCACTTAGCACACATTGTACAATGGTGACATCTCTGTAGGGGGCATTTAGGGATCAGCAACATGCCACCGAACAAGAGAGACACTCACAACTGTTGTGTTCCTGGATGTGGAAAAGTATACGGAAAGAGTTCACATCTCAAGGCCCATCTGGGATGGCACAACAAAGGAAGGGAGACGGTGAGAATCAAAGCAATCCAATCAACAATCACATTCATTTCAGAAGCCACGGAAAGCATTCGTGTAAACTTAGTCAACGACCGCATCCAAGGTGCAATTCCTTCTTTATTATCACATTCCATTTCATTTCATCAAATTTGTTTAATTTCACGTGCAAGCAGTGCAATTTGTAATATATGGACATTGAATTGGTGATATATTGATAAATTATTCCAGCAAGTAGTGATTTTTCACATCTAGGGGCCGTCTAAATAACCTCTAAAGAACCTCGAAGTGCATTCCTTTTCCCTAAGTTATTCGCAGCCGCTGTCTTTTGCCGCGGATGGAAAACCACTCCGAATAACTTAGAGAAAGTGAACGCACTTACAGGTTCTTCAGTAGGGTATCGCAAATGGGAAATTATTGACAGCTGTTCATTTCTAGCCGGCTAACTTTTCTACATCGCGGTGGTCACCGCAATGTAGGAAGAACGATAGGAAATAGTGAAGGCAGAATGAGTGGAAGAAGTGCATTCCATCTCTCTATGTCTCGTTCAACCGGTCGTATCTATTCACCAGACACGACCGATTGATCGAGGCGCAGAGAGATGGAATGCACTTCCCCCACTCATTCTGCCTTCACTAATAGGCAATGACGTTAGATGGATAGAAATGAACGGCTGTCAATAATTTCTCATTTTATTTAGACGATCCCTATTCACATCAACTGCAATCAATTTCACGGCTATCAAAGCATATCTTTGTGTGCTTTCACTGTCGTTGGTCTTGTCTATGAAATCTGCTGAGCTTTACTTAAACAAAATTTCACGGTGTCTTCTTGTGAATCTCTAGCGATAGGCTATGCATATAAGAATTCAACTCAACTCATGAGTGCACATCCATCGAAGGAAACTGATATATAAACATTGCATTGGATCATTTGTGTTCAAAACGTCAACAAATCGTAGAGAATCACATTGAGTTGAGAACTTGACAAATGTACATTTTACCGAAAGATATCCAATCTCTCTATTGTACAGCAATGCAACTTCGTCGCTATTCAGTACAGTCTCAGTTATCTCTAGACAAACATCTTCTCACGGAAAAGGAATCTTCACAGATTTCGTGGTGAATCAACGATGATGCACTAGGTAGTGCCAGGAGAGGGTGGGCTCATCTTTTGAGGGAAGGTCATCTGACCTCAGTCTATTCATTCCCTATCAACTAGTTTCACCAGTCGAGACTCTTCATTCAGCTATGAATCTCGTTCCTCTCATCTTCTCTTCGTTGTGTATTGCACTGGCCTTTGCACAGAATACAGCGAACAGACTGTGCTATGTGGTTAGTTCTATGGTTTCTGAATCAATAGTAAAGTGCACTTGTTATCCGTATGATCTCTGCTGTAGGAATGACTCTATGAGCGATGGACAACCGCTCCAATTGGTTTAGATTAATGCAAAATGCACTTTACTATTGATTTATAAACCCTAGTCAGTTCTCTGTCATTCCCTCCATAATCGTCTTCTCCCTTGTTCAGTGTGCATCTGAAGAACTTCGTTCTCGTTGGTCCATCACCGGTCTTCCATCTGCTTCACTCACAACTAAACAATTCATCTCTGACTGCAAGAAGCCATTCAAGAATGCAGTCACTGCAGATTCGTGCTCGGGAGCATGCTTTTCTTACATCTTCGAGGTTACTCAAAGGCGGGACTAAAATGTGATTCTCCTTTTTTCTTTCAGGACCCAGACAATGCAGGACAGCCCCTCTTCGTACGTGGTTGTCACGATCAAATGTTGGGTGTCGTCAGTGACAGATTGACATCGGGTTGGAAGGCATATCTCCTAGTTTTCGAAAGTTTTGGTTACAGCAGGAATTCAACAGGGATCAGGTCGTTTCTGTGAGTATGATTCAACTGGAACAAGGGCTGACAGTCGGGGAACGATGGTCGCTTCGAAATCACTCGTCGAGTTCTGTGGAACAAATAGCGGGTACGGCAAATGTTCGTTCCACGATGTCAAGTGGTTCAGTGATGCTCAGCCATGCAATGATCGGCAAGGATTCCCAACTGGAAATGGTGGTGATGACTGTGCGGGACAGGCTTACAATAATAGTGAGTCATTTTTGAAAGAATCTGAAAAAACTAGGAGATTCAGCCCTGGCCGGAGCTCCTTTGAACTGTTATGAATGCGACAAAGAGAACTGGAACTGTAATGAGAATCGGTGCAACAAAAAGTATTGTGCAAAGGCCATCGCAAGACTTGAAGGAGGTACTATAGACAATTGAAATGGTGAAATGAAGTCGGTTATGCAGGAGGATACACTATTCGAAAGACCTGTTCGAACGTGAACATTCTTGGAGTGGACAATGGATGTTCGGATGCTGATATCATTACTGTGAGTGCATTTCAACGTGGAATAGAGAAGGAGGAATTGATTTGAGGAACAAGGAGCAGTTCCCATGAGAATGAAGTACACTCAATGTTACTGCAAGGACCAACAGTATTGCAATTCCTCCCCCCAATCTGACTCCGCAATGACAAGTATTCTGGCTTTTGCTACTGTAATTCTCCTGAAAAAGACACTCTCCCGATAAGATCTTATATGAATGCTCAAGACTGTTACCGAAAAGTGTTTCCATGTGTCACTTATTGCATGGTCAACATAAAATGTTATTTATTATTAAATTCACACAAATGTTTATACTGTTTCATCACTCATTTCAAATTCTTGAGTTGAATCGTAAATTCCGAAGAGATCTCTCTTTGATCTGGACATTTCTTGAAGTAAATTTGTATCTAAAAGAGACGGAATTTTGCTTTTGAAACTGTTGAGTTACCAGTATCATTGAGAGAAGCAAAGAGTGGATTAGTTGCTGTGACGTTTACAGGCTCCATGCTTCTTTCGACAGATTCTTTTGAAGGGACTGAGAGAAATGCGCTTTTGACCAACAAAACATCATCCATACTATATCTGTAGTGAACAACAACAGTTGTTGCATCTCCTCTAGAGAAAACGAAGACGGGAATGCGACGTCTCGTCGAGACAACTCTCCATGACTCCTGGTTCTTGCAACAAAATCTAAACGAACAGATAAATAGTTCACTGAATTTAAGAAGTCACCTATATCCCACAGGTCTCGGATCTTTAACTGCTTTGATCTCCAATGCCTCCTTCCAACATCCATACATACACGTTGTTTTCAGTTCTTTGATAACGATTTCCACACTTTCGGACTCGGGAGGCGCCTGTGATGGAATGGACTTTGTTTGCATTTCAACTTTTGACGCACAACAATCTGATAGATACACTTCCTCTCCATTGAAAGAAGAGAGTTTTCCCTTATTGAGATCTTCAATTGTCGCAGACCAACTGTCGCGTTGAGAATGCCTCCACACTTCATAATTGTTGGCCTTTCAACTTCTCGACAGTCGGCACCTCCGAATCCAGATGGACATCTGCAATTGTCCATTGGGAAACGATGAGAGCAAATGTCTTGCTAGTACTTGCAACTGGCACAGTTCCTCGGATCCTGATAGCCAAAGTTGGAGCATCGTATCTTCTTCTTACATTTCACTGCACGGATTCTCTCAGAACATCTCAAAATAGTTGTTTCTCACATTTGCATCTGTAGTGTCGATTCAATGTGAGGACATCAATGAAAGAGGGGCCTCCGAGTTGTCCCATCGTGGACTGAACAACCTCTTTCTAATGTCAAATCTTCCTTGTCAACCTGTAGATATGGGTCCTTTGATCGGAGAGCTGGCAAGAAGGAGAAGGTAGAGAATCTGCAGATTTCATAAGCTGTTTGTTTTGTATTAGGTTGAGTCATAAGTAATGATAAATCTATTTTCACATCGATTATCTTCGTCCAACCTGATATTAGCCACTGCCCATAAATATCATAGACTCCCCACTAAAGATCTCATT
>JACMIF010000457.1:14281-39395 GCA_014805445.1 Diplogasteroides magnus | reverse complement strand
AGGTGCTCGTTTTGATGGCGTATGAACCTTCCATGTTGTGGAGAAAATTGTGCTCATAAGGTTTAGATTGAAAGGAGTTATGATTTTTTGAGCAAATTCACCCAATAAAAAGCTCAAAGATCAATATCTCGAGAAATACGGTATATAAAGACCGTCTGATGCCCTGAAAATTTTACTTTTACTTAGTATAATATAAGATTATTTTATTTGATTTTTACAAATATTCTGACTTTTCCGGTACCAGACCCATGTCAACTATCTCACAGAACACGTGTTAAATATCCTAGGTCATTAAAATTGTTACAGATAAACTTTCCTACAATTAGCACAGTGAAAGACAAGAGCGCCATGGTCATTTGCACCGTCGTTGTCATCACTACCACGGCGCAGTGCCCACTTCGCCATTACGGCGCAATTGTCCATGGCGCTCTTGTCTTTCCCCCAAAGGATAATGTGCTGCAGAGGGTTCTCCCTTCAGTTCGGCTAATAGTTCTTATGCATTCTTCCCATAGATAGTCCTTGTCACACCATTCCACTTCACATTTCTGTTCTTTCTTTCTCTATTCTCCTCCCACTCTTCTTCCCTCATTCAACCCCCTATTGTCTTTCAATATCTTCAATCTCTCCCTTTCTCCGTGTCTATTCTCTCCTTTCTCATATCCCTCTCACCGTCTTTAGCCCCCGTTCCCTTCGTCATTTCTTAGTCCACTTCACACCCTAGAGCCTATTCATTACGTAATCGAACGGGTTACGGTATCCTACAGTATCCATCGACCATATTACTTGATATTTTTGACAAAATTATGGACTAACAGGAGACTAATTACAGTAACCCTTGACGTACGTTTGAAGATATTCCTGAATTGACTATGAAAAACTATACTCCATTTACTATATTTCACCGTGAAATATTGTTTATGTGATCCTCGTGCCACTAAGTATTACTATCTACCTACTATTTACTATCTACTATTACTACTCTACTTTTTGCGTCGATGAGTTATGACGGGAGAAGGGGGGGGGGTGGGGTACAGTTCGACCTTTATCCCGGGCGCACTTTCGGGGCTAATCGCGCCACACTGACCGGTATCTATCGCCCTTTTCTCTGATTGTCGGCACTCTCTCTTCTTGCCTTGTCTCTAACCACTGAGAGAATACCGCTATAGAGAGGGAGACAACAGCCAAATTTCTCTCTCGATTGTATTCATCCCTAAAAACTTCCGTTCCGTACTCATTCCCGTTATTACGCCGTTTATCTTCGAACGAAGCGATTATTGCAAAACTTATATTCGCCCCGATCATTTTCCCCGTTCCGCTGCTTTCACTTCGAGTTTTATGCAGAACTTACGTATTTTATCCAGCTTTCCTCGTTTGTTTCGATATTTTTCCGAGCCGTTATTTCTGTGTTTACGGGCGAGATTTGCAGGACTTACTGTGTTTATCCAGTCGTTCGTCCTATGCGGAACAGTGATGGTGTACGCATCGCCGTCGCGTCGTGAAGGAGGAAGAGTGAGGATATATCCAGCTGATCAGTTCCTACAGGCCAATTATGTATACACTCAGGTGAGCATTACACAAAGAAAGGGAGATACTAGAGTTGGCAGTTTGACTGCTCTTTATGGGTTATGTTTCACAGGGGGTATATCTTCAGATAGATATGTGGTAGCCTTGAAACATAACCCATAAAGTAGTCAGACTGTCCAAAAATAGGATACGTACTAATATCTTTACAACTTAGTAGGTTGCTAAAGGGTTCATCTTACTTCATAAAGCATATTAAGTATTAACTGAAGCTACAAGTATTTACATGTATGTCGGTACTCACTATCGTTTTATCTGTGCAGTTGATTCATCTCTTCTTTTTGTTTTCCTAAGCGGGGTTCTTCATTTTTTAAAACCTGTAAATGGCTCGCGTATCTACACGCACACATTTCATCATTACTGCGCAAATGTCCAGTTGCCTTTCATCATAGATACCATACGGTAAGGACTAGTGTTTCTAAAACGGTAATATAGTGCATTTCTCATTCATCTAATTCACTCAGAGCGGTTGTCTATGGAAAGTAGAAATAACCGTTCCTCGGAAAGTAGACGAAGGAGAAATGCACTTTATTACCGTTTTAGAACCGCTACTATGGACCATACCACCCATGATCCATCTCCGCCATCTTCTCAATCTCATTGTGTCTCTTCCTGTCAACTCCGCTCCTAATGCATTGTGGCTTTCCTTCGTACGCTTCGATGCTTACAAGTTAGATAATAGGAACTAAATAGTGTTTCCAATTCGGGAAAAATGCACATTTCTCACTCGTCTAATCTCCGCGGAGCGATTATCTAGCGAACATAGGGACAAATTAGAATGAGAAAGGCCCTTTTTAAAAATGCCGATTTAGAAACAGTTATAAGAACGATTAGAATGACATACGATCAGTCCACCAATCCGTTTCCCCTATCCTTCTCTGTCAGCACTGTCCTTCCCAATGCTGGCTAGCGATTTCTTCCATATTCCGGCAACTACGATTTCGATATGGGAATCTCCAATATTCCCGCATGAATTCACCATCAATTCAGTAGTCGAGCCTAAAAGTCATTATTACGGCACGACTGTCCACGGCGCAGTTGTATTTTCGCCCCGTTCATGATTTGCTCACAAAACTGTTCTCCCTCTGCCACTTCCTTCCTGTCATCATCATTGTTTCCCCGTGTTCCTAATGAGCGCTAATGCGTGCTTCTCCTCTCTGGTTCTTCCCAAGGAAAAGCTCAATGATCACGGAAGTGAGAAAAGGCCACTAATCGGCTAAAAGAAGGTACGGATATTTACGCCAGAATGCTCAAACAAACTTGTGAACTGAGGCCGTGCTTACCTATTTCACCGCTATGGTGAAAATATCCAAATTACCTTATCGTTAGTTTCTGTCAAGTTATCGCCTCAAAACACAGTGTAACCGCTAGAGACCTCCAATCGGATCGCGAAGAGCATTCTATTTCTGCAACTCATTCTCGAGCTGTTGTCTCAAACATCTGATAGATAATAGGGGTTCTAAAACGGTATTAAAGTGCATTTTTCATTTGTCTAATCTCCGCGGAGCCGTTGTCTCTATGTTCGATAGACATCCGCTCCGAGTGGATTAGACGAATGAGAAATGCACTTATTACAGTTTTAGAACCCCTAATAGACAACGGTCTGGTAATGAGTTTGAGAAAAGGAATGCACTTCGCCATCCGATTGGAAATCTTTGGTAACCGCACTGGCCAGGAGAGTGACGAAGCGAATAATCTGGTGCAAAAAGGTGTGCGTGTGTTCACGAGATCCCGTCCCTTCCGCCTTGTTTTGTTTACAGTCTTCTTCTCGGAAGACAATCCCTTTGAGAATCTCCCACGTGTTTTTGATCGTCGTTTGGAAGAGGGTCAAAATGAATCTCTCCCATTCCTAGGACTTGAACATGAAAGACATCTGCTCCATAGTGATATTATTATGCATCCTATCTGGACTGTTATTCCTAGTACGCGTCGCACACTTGGATGACACCTGGTCTCTCATTTTTACATGCTATTTCGTCGTTGCGGAATATGCGTCAAATGGGAGATATATAGACTAGAGCAACTGTTCAGTTCGGATGCATAATATTTATGGCATTGATCTAACACGCATCTGTTCAGTTCACTTATATTGTGGCGCAAATGTCCGCAGTTTGGTTCCATTGTAGAACAGCAAAACAGTTCTTTCGAGTGTGAGTACACGTGTTGCTATTGTATGCACGATCAGAACAAATCCCCCTATTGTATACCGCCCGTGCTCTATTTGTCTCCCAGCCTAGAGGATAGTGAGGCGAGAATATGATTTCTGTTTAGTCATGCTCGTTAGAGAACATTATCACCAACAATTTGAAAAGGTATTTTAACACAGCCTATCGGTTCAATCAGAATAAGTCTCTGATGCACAGTTCTGTTTGAACTGTTGTAACTGATAGGGTAGGGATCGCTAGTTGGAATTTACTTTCTCGACGAATTGTGGAGTCCTCCATCAATTTGAGAGAGGGGCTGCTCACGGTAGAGGAAGTACAAAATGTGACTGGATGGTATAAAGACATAATCACTATGGACAATTGCGCCATGATGGTGATATGATCATATGGGCAATCCTTGCCGTAATTCTCGCGGTCCTTCTCAATTTTGGAGCAAAGTTCCGTGGCGCTGCTGTACTTCACCCTTAGGGCATTTTTCTGAGCTATTGTCTTTGAATAGGAACGTTCGGGAGATCTCCCCAAGGATGGTTGAATAACCGCAACCATACTGGATATCCAGACTAGTATTTCTGTGTTACCCTTGAAGGAGCTCGAATGCTTCAAGTGAACCTTCTTCCATTTCCGGTCTGCAAGCTCTTTTGGTCTTTTCTTGCACTATGAGCCGTTCATATGATTCATTAGCAGAAACAATTATGAATGAGCTGAAGTTCCCGTAAAATCGTTATTACGGGGTACAGTAATGGGCATACATAGGCCAGTCTGCGGGAAATTTAGTCATATCGGATCTTTGTTCTTCACACATTTCCGGTCAAAACGAAGCATTGATGCTGTCCATAATAGATAGAACTTTCTCCATTGACCTTTCTCACCGCGGAGTTATTCTTGCTCTTGGTGACAGCCCAGTCAACAGTACACAGTGTTAGCTGATGAAATGCAATCTCTGCCAATTGAACAAGTAAGTTAAAGCTCTTACTCTTTGAGATAATGGCCATTGTATAGTTGTCTCGAACCATTTGGACAAGTTAGGGATAACGGCCCCTAAACATTCCCTTTTCAGCGGTAATTTTCTGGAAATTGCCAGCTGTAAATGCTTTACATCGCTGTTTTCGTCTTGTTGTACGGCAAGGTTTTTCTGGAGAAAAAAGCTCATTGAACGCTTTGAGGTTGCCGCCCAATATAAATAGTTAGGCGTGGCGCTTCAGTAATGCCTATTCTACGCGATTGTCTGCTTGCGTGTAAACGTAGGAAGGACAAGGAGGGGCACGGACCATTGCGCCATATTGGTGAAATGAATACGTGCGCCGCGATAATGACACCAGTCTGCATTTCACCATTGTCCGTCCGCTCTATACGTTTTTGACAGGCCGTGCATTTCTCATTTCTCATATTATTTCGTCGTTTCTCTGAGATTTCACATATGTTTCACCACGACAATTTATAGAAAAATGAATAGCATTTCCGTTGGAACGAAAGCTAAGGCGAAAATAATCAAATATCAAAAGACCAGCAGAACCTCACAGGAATCTCATGTGGTCTGACTTCCCCTGACCTGTATGTGGTTGTATGTATAAGAGCTCGTAAGGAGGATTGGATTGTTCACGCTTTCTCTCTTTCTCTATTCTCTTTCCTTTCTGCATTGTCCACTTCCTCACAGGTTCAGTGTCTTGAAAGTTATTTTCCTGTTCTTTGATCGCGCATGTTTAGGGTAATGTATGGGGGTGCATCTGCACGAAAGATTCTCAAGCTTCTCTCCTTCTTTCATCTCTGCTGTCCACTGACCCAACCTAGGTACAATCAAGCCGAATTTCACGCGAAATCCCCTAACGGAGATAACTACGAAATCGTGCCGTTCCTGTTAGAAAGGGAGATTTTGTCGTGAATTGAAGGAAATCGTAAATCTAGATGTAATAAAGTGCCCAGTTTGTATGCGAACTAGGTTAAGGTTCACCTATATCATATCCTAAAGTTATAACTTTCGTGAAACATAACACATATAACATAACTGCCAACCCTGCAGGTACATAATGCGTACGCCATGATATGTTCACACTGTTGTCCCTTTCCCTGTAATCTCTTCTCTATCATGTTCCCTGAACTGTCCTTCACAGGACAATATGAAATCAGACACCTCCTCTACAGAAAAGCATTCATTCTCGCCTCGCTTTCACACCATCCTGCGCGCTTCTCCATTTTGAAGTTTCTGTGATTTTCTGAAAAATAACCGCCAAAAATTGAGTTTCCGTCTGATTTTAAGCTAAACTGTTAAAGCCGTGCTTATTCTCTGATTTCTACATTGAAAAACGGCGAAATCGTCGATCAAAAATCATTCTCTACTGTCTGACGTTTCAAACGATTCAGCCTTTTTAAAAACTTATTATACGCGAAGTTTTTTTCCCATTAATTTTATGCATGATCTACTTTTCGATCTTCAGTTCATAGTACACTGCCGTAAACTGTGACTGGTAGTGTGTTAATTGGCCGGGTGCAGTAATCAGACTGACCGCCTTTGATGTATCCGTAGAGGCAGTAAACGGCCCCTGTTAACTGTTATGGATAGATATGGACATTGAGATCCCCAAGTTGGAGATAACTGGGATATCTCAAGTTATTCTGACCCCCAATTGCGTTCGCTATAACCTCTATTTTGTGGTCAGAGTCAATTGAGGGATCGATTCTCTTAGTTTTTCATTACTCAGTCATCTACGAAGCCGAATCTGTGTCACTGTCACCAAAAGAAAATTGTTTATGTTATCGACAGATCCCGGCGCCAACTCAGTAGAGATGTTCCAGAAGTTGTATCCTCTAGAGTGCTGACTCAAGTCAGTGAATCATAGTCTCAACTGTCCTCAGTGTTGTTGACAGCTCACAATGCATCTCTATTATTTACTTCCTTCTTCTATTTATGAGGGATGGTGAAACGAACCTGCACCCAAATCGCTCAGAAAATTGCCAATATTGGCAGTTTTGGCTGTTATTTTTGTGTGTGGGGCTGTCAACTGAAGCGCGATGATCCTCAGGCGCTTACACTGTGTATGATATAATCCATATAGATCATGGATTTGATACTTGTTTTGGTCATATCTGAACTCGTTTGTCAAAGGAAATGAGTCAGAGAGCCCTCCCAACAGTAGCCAATCTCAGTGTTATGGACATCACTTGTGACCACTTGACCCTCTATTCCTAGAGGGGACTTTACGGCCTTTTAATAACAATCCTGTTTCGCCGCCAGCAACTCTCTTATGATTCAGTCGAAGATAACCTTCCCATACATCTTTGTCGAGTCTGATTCACTGTCATTAAGACGAGTTGCCCAAACAGTTAGTGACTAATTCATATCGTTTGCAGCTATCACTCCCTTGCTTTTTATTGATTAGTCACGAATAAGATTGATTTCAGAAAACGCCCTTTTTCACTCATGATTCGAGTGGCTCCTTTTAATCTCGTTTCTCGAATTCGCTTCGTTGACCGACTTTAGGTTTCTAAATCGGTTGTAAAGTGCATTTCTCATTCGTCTGATTTCCGCGGAAATGTTGGCTCTACGTTCGATAGTCAACTCCTCCGAGTGGATTAGACGAATATTATGCATCCTAACTGAACTGTCGCTCTAGAATATTTATCTCACAGTTGAAACATATCTTAATACGACGAAATAGCACGTAAAAATGAGAGACCAGGGTGGCATCCAAGTGTGAGACGCGTACTAGGAATAACAGTTCAGATAGGATGCATAATAAGAAATGCACTTTGTTATTGTTTTTTGAATCCCTAACAGACTCTACCTTACTTTTATCTGGACCACTCCTGAGAACAAAAGAGCAGAGAATGTGATGACATTGCAATTCAATGGCAAAACCTGGCGGGCACACGAAGAGTGCGTCATATACCATTTCGGCAAGAGTCCAAAAAGAACATTCAATCTGCCTACGCATCCGACCATTAAGTGAACCACAACTTCGTCATAAATGCTTGCGCCGTTACCGTGAATACCGTCTATTTCACCGAAATGGCGCAAATGTCCATGGCGTTGCCGTCAATCATCCGAAAGGACATTGCAGTAGAATTCAATGTCGAATGGCATTGTAAGGGCATAAGATCAGTCCGTCACGGACCATTCATTCACAATGTCATAGTGCGAACATTCATTCATTTCCTCCAAAGCACCATGGTGCATAGTCACTAGTAGTCAGCCTTGTTCGTGCTTTTGTTTTTTGCTTTTACCTTTTTGTTGAACATCACGTAGTAATTACTCCTGGATAGATACTCATGTTTTCTATTTTTATATACCCGGGCCTGTTCAGTCTCACTAGAAAAATTCAGCATTGAGAATGATAAACCACTCGTGAAACATATTTCAATTCGTCTGACTAGCAGCCTCTCTAGTTCAATCTTCATCTCGTTTGATCAACAGATAATTCCATCCTGTCTGGCAATTATTGGAGTAAATCCGAATTAGGTTGCTCAAGGGCACGGATGTAGACTGACCGTGTTGTTTCTCACCCTTCGCCCCCTGGTGAAAGGGGTGACTGACGGGGGAGTTCAAGCCCTTCTTATTCCTACCCTGTGGTCTATCCGCTAGGCTATGAAAGGCAAGAACTTGGGAATAGATGTGATAGATGGCAGAACAAAGTGCAATATCGCTGTCACAATCATTCGTTGAGAAGGCGGTTGATCGTTCGTCAAACACATGTGATCATTGGCAATTGGCCATTGACGGCACGTGCCCTTTCGCCGCGTTTTTTTCGTGCCCCTTCGTTTTCATCAACCAACATTCGTTAATGACCCTTCTGACACCTCTTTTGATTACTAGTGCCTAGATTATGAGAGACAGCAACTGATAGTCAGGAAAGACGATCGGATTGAGGAATGAACGCTCCTGGTATGGTAAAAATGTATTTCGCCTAATCTCCGCGAAGCGGTTGTCTCTAGACCGTTCCGCAGAGATGAATGAGAAATGTACTTTTGCCAATTTGTAAACTAGCATGTGAGTGCCCCCTGGTGCGAGTGCGGGGTGGGGGTGGGTGAGAGAAGAGAGTAGGCTTATCCCAACAGTGCTTACGCTCCCAATACGCGCAATCATCACACATAGAAAGAGTGTTGTCCCCTTCACCTTTCTCTCCTTGCTGGACTTCTTCTCTTCTCTTCCTTCCTCTCTTTACCCTCCAAATCTTTAATCATCTACAGGTCAAGTTGTGTTATTACATCTGGGGCTACTCAATGGCATTTCAATTCGAAATTTTCAAACAGATAATACATAAGGAATTGCCTTGAATGAACTGACCATTAGGAGCAAAAATGATCTTTTCTTGTCTTCTCTTGCGTCGTAATACTTTTTAAGTACCCTTACGCCGTGAGAATGACCGCAATGATGGCGCATCCGTCCATTTCTGCATTATGGCGTAATTGTCCATATAGCAGCTGCCTTACACTAGAATCCATCATATTTATTGGAATGGTCTCTTCATTCCTCTCCTTCTCTTCCATTTGTTCCCCTCTTCGGCGCTTCCATCTCACCTAAGCCGTGGATTTCAAGAGAGCATATCAAGATTTCAAGAGTTATAATAGAGTGTGATCTCGTTTGTCTACACTATGGTCAGCCAGCATAGATATTTGCACTACATTAGTGTAACAGACAAATGTTGGATAAAAAGTTTCTCGTGTCTACTTGTTAGGTCTTTCTGCAAACTGCGGCTGTCTTTCAGTATTTGAATGTGTCGTCATTTGCGATTCCAGATATGTTTCAAGTTCATGATTTATTCCTGTTGCAATGCGCAGTGCCAATTGTCAGGAATCTTAATTGTGATAAGACACAATAATTCAGAATGCTTCTTAACACATTGCCTACTGCTCTTTGTCGTTGTCACACTGTCAACCTGCCCATTTGCCATTCAATCTCCTGCCATTGGAAGAATGTTCAGCTATTTGACATGATCCACGGTTCACTCACTTGCGCGTTATCAGGCACTGAACTGTCTATCATTGATTTCGGGATTGTCTTTTGCTATGATTTATGATGGCACGCATGTTAAAACACCAACAATGTCATTGATGTCAGATCTTTTCGATCATGGTGCCATTATGTCCATGCAGTTCCATAGAATTTTACATTATTCTTCCCACAAGTGTCGTTCTCAAATTGCCATGATGACAAGCTGTCATTGTGAATTTCTCCAATTGCAGGACGTGGGAGGCCGTTCTGAGTACTCTCCACCAGTCGTGCGTCGTCGCGACTCTGTCAGCATCACCGGGCCCTCGGGCACACTACAGGTTTGTCCTCAATATTCGTTGTCAATACGGTTGAAGAATTTGCTTCACAAGTTCCTGAATTTTATGAGCGTTTGAAAAGAATCCTGAAAATACGACCAAACCGCTCGAGTTATCTACTCTCTAAAATATTGTTCTCATCAGTTTCGTCCTTCAGGGTCCAGATCACAAGTCCGTTCCGTCTGCTGCATACCACCACGAGAGAGTCCGTGAACAGGCGCCAGTGGACCACAGGACATTGGAGCACAGGTAAACACAGAATGCAAACTAAACAAACTGAATGCATTTCGCTTTC
Organism: Diplogasteroides magnus; assembly: GCA_014805445.1. Lineage (NCBI taxonomy): Eukaryota > Metazoa > Nematoda > Chromadorea > Rhabditida > Diplogasteroididae > Diplogasteroides > Diplogasteroides magnus. The sequence continues at coordinate 29,093 of JACMIF010000457.1, read as the reverse complement.
CTGACTATGACATGTTAGCGTGATTCTAATGCAACCATTAGATTCGGGAGAGGAGATAGAAATTAGTGAAATAGATTTTGTTTCTTCCTGCACAGGCCGTCGGCCTCCTCAGCCTATCACCACCCATCAGTGGCCGGATCAAGTAGACAGGTGAGAATAGATGCAAAAGACAGGAGCGTCATGGACATTTGCCCCGTATTGGGGGGAAATGGACATGTGCGCCATCATACGGTGTTTCTGTCCATTTCACGGTTATGGCGCAAATGTTCATGGCGCATTTGTCTTTCACCCGAGAAATAGGTGTTTGGAAAGAGTTTACGTAGTGAGAGTGACAGTGATAGCCGAGATCGTTGCTCCACTCTATGTGCCTAGTAGGGTTTCTAATTCGGGAGTAGAGTGCATTCGTCTGTTGTCTGTTTCCCGATGAGCGGTTGTTTCATTCATGCAATAGACAACCGCTCCACGTGAATCAGACAACAGACGAATGCACTCTACTCCCGAATTAGAAACCCTAGTGCCTAGATAGATGTCTTTCACAGTCACAAATCACAAAGTACTGGACATTTGCGCTTAGATGATGACCTGTTGCGCTTTACTAGCGTTAATGACATTCGCGATACTTTCCAACTGTTTAGTAAAAAGCTTTGCGACTATTTCGCTCTTCAAAATGGCTGATCACATGTCGCTCATTCACATTTTAAGCGAACTGACAATGCCAAGTGAAAATGTCAAAAAATGTCGTCCGATTCTTCATCTGTAGTCTTTCCGGTTTGCGTAGGTGCTCATCAGTTCCAAAAATCTGTTCAGCAAACAAATGTTGTTTTGTTTTGTGTCGCGTGCGTTCCAGTGCTTTATCTCTATCACGTTCAGCTTATTTTGAGGTCGAAATGTTATTTTAAAATTAAATTTGCAGCCCCAACTCCCGGAGAATGCCATCTACTACATCGGAATGAACTCCGGAGTGCCAAGTGAGAGATTCAAAACATTTTTCATCATTCTCCACTCTTGAGTAGTGCATTTATCATGACTCTATTGGAACAATTGGATCATTTAATATAATATTTTTACACATGAAGATATTAAATAAACGAATGCACATTTCGCAACAGGCTTTCATATCTGGTGAAACATATTCCCTCCAGGTCACCACTACTCGCACGAGCTCTACGGTCAGGCTGGATACGTCGATGGCACTTATCGGCCAGGTGAGCTGCAGTATATCCAGTTACCGTATCCCTGATATTCGTTGTCGTACCTCTCTCGTGATCTAAGATCCCTCATTGAACAGATGGGACCGTTCCGTAGAGAGGAATGACTACATGTTCTTCCTTTCTTTGTTTGGTTGTTCTGTACGACAACTTCGGAAATTTGCGCCACATTAGTGAAAATACCTCTTGGGCAGTGGTTTGATGGCACTTTTTTTTCATATTTCATCACTTTCGCTCAAATATTCGGTTGTCTTGCTCTCTGTTCGTTTCAATGTGATTTCCATTCAGGAGGTCCTCCAATCTTCGCCTCAAGCGTCTACCCTTCTACCGTATACGGTCCCACCTACACGTCAGCCTATCAGAATCCGTACGTTGCCGGCTCCTACCACGCCTATCCACAGCCGAGTCCGCCGTACAGACGATCACGGTCAGTAATTTATCATTTATCTCGGATATTCTTTCTCAAATTTCTAAATTTCGAATATGTTTCACGACAGTTGTATAAGCAGAACAGATGTTCGGGTGGGATGACATTTCCATTTCGTTGAAAATGAGTTTAGAGGGAACAGTCAACATGTTTTCCCATATAAACGCTTAGCGCCGTATTGACATTTGTTTGCATAGGTTGATTCTTATGTGATACGCATGTCCGTTTTGTACGGTGCATTCAACCGTGCGATCTGAGATTATGGCGCCGGAGAATTCGGAAACAGTAGCGATTTGCACTGTTTGCTCGAGTTGTACAAGTTAGAGGGGACATTCCTTTCCTTCTCTGTTCCCTCTATATCTCTCCCCCCTCCTCTGCCTACTCCTGAGGGCGCATTCTGATCAAGTCAGACATTCCCCACCCTTCTCTGTCCCCTCTCTCTTAGTTGTCCCTATCTTCCTCCTCCTCTGCCCCCTTCACTACCCGATTCGCTGTGTTAACAGTGTACACAGAAAGTGTCTCAAATCGCAAACAGATGAAATCCCCTCAGGTCAAATCTGACTAAAGTCCGCGCATCGACAAGTACAAGCATGAGCTTGAGAGGGGAGTAGGGACCGGAAATAGCGCTATCAAGAAATATTTATCTCTGGAGTAAGGTTGGCAGTTTGACTAGGTTTTCGGATATGTTTCACAGCTCTTATAAATTCAATATATGCAGCCACGGTGAAACATATCCGAAAAAACTATGGCTAGGGTGTGCACATGGACATTTGCGCTATCACATGGAAACAGACACTCGATTGGATTCTGTGGTCGTTTCAGGACTGCCCCTTCTCGGACGATCAACCGAAACGATGTCTATGTGGCCACACAGCAACGACGACCACGAGGCATTTCTGTCGATTTCGACCGGAGAGCCTATCCTTATCGAGTGAGCTAAAGACTTGAATTGCTTGTTGTACGCATATATGTTCTTGCTTCAGTACTTATTTAGAATACAAATTGAGCAGGATGAGTGCTTTTTTATATAATAATTTGAGACTGAATGCCGTTCCCATTTCAGAATTTCTGTAGTCTGATATTTGCATATTTAGGCCTATATAGGGGCGGGAAAACGGCCGACGCACCTCGCAAACAGGCGGTCAAGAGTGGTGAGTTACACACAGAAGAAAAGGCTTGTTGATTATTGGAATTTAAGGATTCGACCTACGTCGCCGCACCTCATGTAATGGCAGAATATCCGTACACGACTATGAATAGGTGAGGACTCAAGGGCAAATTCCGAGTCAAAGACAAGGGCGCCAGGGACATCTTTGTTTCGCCATCATCACGGCGCAAGAGTCCGTTTCACAATTATGGCGCCAATGCGCTCTTGCTTTCACAAACAACCTTCCTACTCGCAAGTGCCGCTAAAAAATGAGGCAGTGTTGACCTTATCACTTCCTGAGAGAGACGATCTGTGCAGGAGGGGAAGGAGCTCGATGAACATATGTTATTCTTTGTAGGACATTCAATCGCCCCCGGCCGCCGTCCATCTATCAACCCTCCTACACAACATATCCCCCGACCAAAATGCAATTCAGGCGAGTGTTGCTGCCATTTTTCTCTGATGAGTTATCCTTACTATCACGAGAAAGGAGAGGTAAACCATGAAAATTTGCGCCGGTACAGTAAAAACAGACACGGAATTGTTGGCGCAACTCTTCATATCACCGTTATGGCGCAAGAGTCCATGGCGGAGTTGACTTTCACTCAATGTCTGATATTTTTCATGGACAATCGAACGACGAGACTGTCCTAACTAATTCATTCTCGTTTTCAGAGGCAAGCAAAAGCGAAAATACCCACTGTGGCTGCGAGCGAGTCTGAAGACGACCGAGTTGGTGAGTGTTCTCTCAATTCAATTTGACTTTTTTCGTGTAATGAATTTAATAGATAGGATGAGGAAAGGAAGCAAACGTGCATTTCTTTTTCGTCTAATACCTTCGGAGCTGTTGTCTCTCTCATGTGATGGGCAACCGCTCCGAGTGAATTAGACGAATAAGGAAGGCGTAATGGGAGATGAAATCATAAAGCGCTGTATCTATCTCGTAGACTTTCCTAGTGCAAGATATCAACGATAATTGATTCAGATCCTGGGAGCCGCCATTCTCGGCCTCATCCTTGGCCCGATGAGAAACACCTCATTCATCGACTTCGTCACACGAACGAGGACAGAGTGGCAGGGCGTCGTGGTGGGAATCGTCGCGAGTCTCGCTATATGTGGGTTACTGTAGACACTTATTGATTGTTTCAGTCTACGGTAGCTTCAGATTGTTGTAAAATCCTTTCCTTCGCAAGCGTCCAGGGCATTGTTGTCTTTTACCCTATTGATGTTTCATCCGAAGATGACACCCATAGAAAACCTCCTCTTTTTCACACACTGACCACAGTACATACACCGTATGTAGCGTGATCTTCTTTATTTGCGTTAGCTCATGCAAGGAAATTCAAGCTGGATCCCCCTGATGTGTGAAAGAAGAAACCAGGACATATGAAAACAGCTGACAATGAGTGGGGGGGGGTCAACGGCAGTTGGACACTGGGGATTCTAAATCTGTTGAAATATCCAACGTAGAGGCAACCACTCCGGTGAAGTTTGGCGAATGACGAATGCTCTTTTGACCGATTTAGGATCTTTAGTGAAGCAAGTAGGCATTTGTGCTGATTCTGAGGGTCCAATACCTATCCGTACGCAAGTACGCATAGACACAAAGACATTGACACGCATAGTACGCACGCAAAGGCACAGTAGCCCCATACTGGTAAAATGAAGACCGCAGCAGGGATATGATCGCCCACTTGTCGAATTCGCAATTATGGCGCAAATATCCATGTCGTTCTTGTCTTTCATCCAATACACATTGTACTGCTACCAGAGACCACTGCGTACGAGTGAGAAATATGTATAAACTGAACATTCAGTGACGGCGACCCTACTTGCATCGTGTTTCTTCGGCCATACGAAGAATATATGGAGGAAACTGGTCAGTTATCGTTTATCTAATCTATAGGTTACAATTTGAAAACATTAAAGTAATCATAGTACTATTACTGAACGCAGTTATGACTTGGCCACTAGATTTTTTTCCCTCAAACTCTTGAGTGCCGTAATCGTGGCTATCAATATTCCCTTCAGGACGCGCACATCTCGGTGATAGCCTTCGTTCTCGGACTACTGGCCGCGTGTATAGAGGCGTACTTCGCGGCCTGTTATCCACCGAACGGGGCACGGATAAACTTAGTCTGTCACAGGGCGGAGTGGATCATTGCTACGGTAAGAACATCCTGTCCACAATTCACAGGCTGAAGACATAGAGTGCTAGTGTATTTAACTGTTTGTTGCGTTGAACTATCAAAGAAGAATTTAGTCGAGATACATTAGAAGTATTCCAACACAATTCATTTACTGTTGACGGACAAAGAAGAGAAAATGCCCACGGTTGAAATGACGACAAGTATTATGTATTATCACCTAATTAGTGACACCTAATTGAATGGCCTAGCATTCCAAAGACATGACCACAGGAATAAATCATTGTTTATTATCATTTCCTCATTTGCAGATCCTGTGTTTCATCAACGTCGTCTTGTACGTGATCGACTTCGTACTGTCGTGGCTAGCTGGCGTTACCATGTTATAGTCTTTGCTTTATTTCTCCGAGGACCGAAACAACTTGCCCTGCGCACCGGACCCTTGCGCCATAGTAGTGGGATGGGCAAACGAATTAAATGATGTCTCAAGTGTGTTTTGTCACTTCATTTGCATTGTCTTCAGTGCTTTCATTGTAGAAGGGTAAAAAGTAGGGATTATAAATCGGTAAATGTGTGGTCATTCTTCTCCGCCGAGCGGTTGTCTATCGGGGTGAGAGACGACCTCGCGACCGAGAAGAATGACGACACATTTACGAATTTCTAACCCCTAGTAAATAGCCAATTGTTTGGGTTCTTCAGCCTCTTTCCTCTTTGTCGTTTCATAACAGAGTTTTTATCATAGTGTGAGATATCATAAATAGTATGCGAAATTTATTATAGATATTATTTTATTGTTTAGGAGATATTATTCAGCAACAATTCACTTCCAGTGTCGAATCGGGTAGCCGTTTGTTTGTATGCATTTCACTTCATGCTCTATCTCAGCTCATTGTACCAAAAGCAGTCTCTTTCTAAGCACATTTTCAAGAGAAATCGGATCTCTCGCTCTATTGCTACAGTAACCAATGCAAGTATAGTAACCCAATCCTATCTCCATAGCAATTGACTGAAGTCCGCTTGGGACATATTGCAGTGTGTTATTGTCTGCATTGGATATTCGATTGTACATGCCCATCAATTTGCAACGAATTACTAGCTCGCTAGTACTTCTGGAATTGTAACTGCCCTGATTTTGTCATGATTTTGCTCAATATTGATAACGAGATCGCTGTATGTGAATAAAACGCATTATTACGCTTTTTAGCGTTTTATCTAAGAACAAAATTAAACAATAACAAGTTTTTTGTATACAAGAAACAATAGCTTGGAATACAAATTCGAGTATAACAAATCAATGGGTAAAAAGGCTCTAGCAATTCACAATATTGCGCATCAAAGGTTCTCTGATGGTTCTTTTTAAACAACTATCAGAGCCTTTGAAAAATAACATTTTCTAGAGTCACACTCGAGTTGAAACTTTTAAAAAGGAATTAAAGAATGTTCCAGTTCACAGTTGAAGGACATCAAAAGTAAGAAACAATCTCTAAAAGAATATCGTGGCAATCAGGGAAGGAATAGGATATTCACTCACTCACTTTACAGTAACCAATCAATGACAATGAAAAGTATACAGTACCCAATTCAGCTGTAGATCAATGGACTTGGGAAAAGCGCACGTGCACAATACAAAATCAAATGAGAAAAGAAGAAACAAACGAGAAGAGGGAACAATCAACTACAGTACTCTTCTAGATACAGTACTTACATGAGTTGTAAAATGACTACAGTGCTCACTTGAGATACCGTACTCCTCGGTCAATCGAACTGGAGATCGATGGAATCAGGAGATGAGTACTCTTCCTTTTCCACTTCCTCTTCATGGGGCTCGTTCTTGACATGGACCCGCGACTGCTGAAACGAGAGACTTAGGAACTCTCGGTAGCTCAATTCCCATGGTGAATGTGATTATTGGAGAACACCCTGACAATCCCTCTATTTCCCGTCCGTTCGCCACAACATTTTAAGGGGGTGAAGGTTGCACAACTATCAAATGTCGTCGATTTATGATTATATCGCTTGTTTAAACCGTCTCCCTCCAGAGGCCGTATGCAAGAAAACTTTTGCCGGCAAAGGGTTTGCCTCCGGCAAAAGGCTTTGCCGGGGTGTGCCCTCGGCAAAGGTAGTCGGCAAAGCGTTTGCCGATATTTTTAAAACGCTATTTTGTGGGTTTACTCTCTATTTTTCAATTGAATTATCTGTTATTGGTTTGCATACAATGTGTTTTTATTTCGACCATGAATGATCTTGGCCGAGAGTTGCAATATCAGTTACTAATGTTTGTCCCTCGTGTTTTCCGGGACCGTGCTGACTCTTTCGACACATTGGATGATAACAATTAATTGGGGTGATCAGACAGCTTAGATCTCAATTTTCTAGTAAAAACCAGATTTCACAATATTTTAAAAAAAACGTTTTAATTGTTTGGCTTTCATATTCTGGGTAATCCAGCTTGGACAATTTTTTAATAATTGATGAAAGTGCCCCATATTCGAAGCCAACCTGTATTATCCCCTCGCGAAATACGCCAGCGAGTTCTCGGCAAAGGCTTTACCGGCAAACGTTTGCCCAGCAAACCTTTACCGGCAGAAGTTTCTTTCTTACATCTCGGCAAACCCATTTGCCCGGCAAACGGTTTGCCGCGGCAAAGCTTTACCGAGGCAAACCCTTTGCCGGGCAAATGTTCTTGCATACGGCCACAGAATTTAGACCCTAGTTCATGTCTGACCTTAGGCAGGCAACAATACAAAAACGCCATGTTTCAAACAGAAATTACAGCTTGTTCACTGTTCCTCATGAATACCTATGAATAACTTAGTACCTTGTTTGTGAAAAATGATGGTAAACATTTCCCACCTCGTTCTTCATTGATGACTCTCCCTCATCTTCGGTCACTCCCATCAGATGCCCGTCGTCATCGTCGTCATCTTCCTCTTTGTCTTCATTCTGATGATGAGACGACCCTCCAATCTCATCCATCGATTGATCCGATCGCATGGTCGCATCGTCCCTCTGTGCCATTTGGCTGCAAATGGAAGAGTCTTTTACAAGTACTTCCAATGTTTAGTGGAACGGTAAATACCGCAAGTTATCGTAGAAATTAATTGTTTTTTACATTCTTTTAGAAAGAGAGAATTGAGACCCACTATCATATTAATGCCCTTATTATACGTTCTTGATACACGGACTCACCAGGCCTCAGATGTCTCTCCAGTCAGACCAGCGATGATAGACTCAATTCCTTCCCTGCTCAATGGCTTAATCACCTCCAGTCTTCCCGAAGGGCACTCCTGCAAGGAACCAGCGATTACGGTAAGTATTGATCTTCATATGAATATGATATTGATTGAAAGACGAGTGGGTTGTGGACACTAATACCAAACAGTGGTGCAGATCACTTTACAGTTCAAGAGATATCTAAATTATGGCGCAAATGTCCTGCAAATAGGATAACGTTACAGCTAAGAATTGTCATCTAGGAACATGCCTTTTTGACTTTTCGGTAATGGCCCTTGTTTCAAAATGACAGCAGCTTCGAAATGGCACGTGTATTGTAAACCAACCCCTTATGGTATTCTGGTCAAACTATCTTCACTGTGTTTTGAACCCATCTGCATATAATATGACCAACCCCATAAGTGGTCCAATGGTTCTCGATGCCTCCAATTGTCATGAATGTCCTTGTGCACTCTGTGCAACGGAACACCTCCTGTCGCTGGTCGGCGTGTTTGCTGAAAATATTTTATTTCTATTTTTAAACCCTTCTTTTGTTAAATACTTTTCAAGATTTGAAACCAAAGCGCAACCATTTTTCAAGGCACATCCATTCACCTAGTCGTCTTTCACAATAATAGATTCGACATTTGCTCAAAAATGCTAACGCAAACAATAAGAGACCAACAGCTGCACTTTGGCTCAAAATGTGACACTGTATCATACTTCTTTACAGTTTGTCGACTGTTCGACCACTATGACGTCATCAATCAATAATCAACCAATCAATCAATACTTACGCCCTGACGTGCTTGTCCACTCCCTTGACCGAGTTGAGCATCTCTCCACAATACACGCAAGTGCGGGCCTCCACCGTGTCCAGACCACGGTAGCTCAGCTGAAAGTGAACATACGTCCCAGGCTGCCTCCATGTATCGATTGTCGGTTGTTGCTATAAAAGTCAAAGGTAGGGAACGGTTTTCATCCGTGCGCACCGGTGAGTCATTCTCTCTCGCTCATCGTAGACGACCGGATGAATAAACGGCAAGTGCACAGACGAAAAACGGTCCATAAGTCGTCCCCTATTCAAAGGTAAGAAAGTGAGGGGCACTTTCATTTAGCCAAGTATACATTATCCGCAGCAAAAAAGCAAACGAAAACGAGAGGTATTAACAACTAAACAATTAGATTCGTGTGCCGCAGTGCATTGTTTTACTTACGAAAACATATTTGAGAAAAAATGATTAAACAGCTCACCGGCACTGAGATGGTCCCGTGCATGTCGCCCAGTCTCCGTTTCCGATTGGCAGGAGAATTCAGCTCAGCCTCAATCTGAATAAGCACGGAATATTATCAATGTACCTGCACAATTTGTACTACCCATCAATCTCGCACAGTTACCAGTACCTTAATGAAATTGCTATGGCACAAATCCGTTGGGGCACTCCAGCAACCATAATTCAGAGGGCTACGCGGTAATCAAGTTTTGACGTCTATAACGATCATAAGATGGGTTTCAAAGCGTCAAAAGCGTTCGCATCAGATCAGCACTGTTCGCGAGATAAAACCGACTAGGTTTCCTCGAAAATTTCGACATGCAAGATGGTAGTGATAAAAACAAAGAACAAAGCCGTCTGACCGTGACCCATAGTCTATGGGAACCGTGACATTTGGAACGGTCATTTTGTACTCATCGAAACAGCCCAAAGGTTCCAAAATGGTCAATTCCTAAATGTCAGGTTCCAGCTAACAATAAGGTTGGCAATTTGAGTACGAGAACTGTTATGTTTCATGAAGCCAATAACTGTCAAGATATACCGATCTGTGAAACATAACTGATTTCATACTCGAACTGCCAACCGTAGTTCCAGCCTATAGATGTCTTTTCAAAGTAAACTGACCGGATGCTTCTTCATGCAGTGCCTCGTGTGACCGGCGAGCTCGGCCTTCTGGTTGAAGACTCTGTCACACAAACGACATCGATCTGCGAATGGTCAAAGTTATGTATCAGTTTTGGCAGAGTGAATACCAAGGTTCATTCCACCTCCCTGTGATCTCTATCATGCAGTAGTCTCTATCCGTCAGACTATTATGTATGGTATTCTTATGAAAGACAGGTGTGTGTCATGGAGATTTGCGCCATAATGGTGAAATGGGCACATGCGTCATGAGAATGATCCGAACGATGGCGCAAGTATCTATTTCACAATTACGGCGCAAATGTCCACAAAGCTCCTGTTCCTCGCCAATGGTAACAATGGTAGACAACGAAGCGGGGGAATTCGTCAACCCTATGAAAAGAAATTGTAATGAACAGATGAATAACTAAAGAAGGCTCTTATTTGTGTGAATCCTTAACTCATAGAATTTATAACTTTATCATTTTGATAAATGATAGGATACAAAAAATAAAATAAAATAATAAATAAATTAATGTGACTAACAGATCTTCGAAGGCTGCACTTTCCCCTTCGTCTCCGCATCCTTGGTCAAGAGTTCGGCAAGAATGGCTCCTTCGTCTGGCTGATCACTGCTGCTGCACTGTGCCACGTCCTTACTGACCTGAATCAAGCTTGTGTCAACCGCTACGCGTTGACCGCAAGCGTCGCGGTCGGGGATGAAACTAACAGGCAGAGGAGGGGGCTTGGGATGGGCATATCTGACATGGCTGCCCAATGCTTGTAGAGAGTCCAGGGTGAGGTGGCAGGCGCGGCATGTGACTGAAAACAGCATGAATAATCAATATTAGAAAATATTTCAAGCTTTCCAGAGCAGTTTTTGCCTTTTTCTGTATTTTCCAAGATGCTATATGCATAGTGTCGTTCACCAGAGCAAGTGACGTCATTAATACATTTTCCTCGAGTCTGATGACGTCACTTTCTCCAGAAGAACTGCAATGAATGCGTTGCATGCTCACAAATTTTGGCCGTAGACGATGGCGCAACCAATAGGCGAATAGGAGAGCGAATGGTGGCATCCGTGGAAGGCTTGGATCGTTTGACAGCCACTGTAGGAGTAGTCAATCCTTCCTGTAACAACAACATTTACTAGGGGGTTCTAAATCGGTCAATCTGTCGTCATTCTTCTCCGCAGCGCGGCTGTCTATCAGGAAGTGAGACAACAGCGCTGTGGAGAAGAATTACCGATTTTGAACCCTGATTGATATTTACTATTCCGATTCGATGGATACACATAAACAAACGTCGAAAGAGGATATTTGAACTTCAACTCAAATTTTGGTTGACAGAATTAACCTGTACTGGGATATGTTTCACAGTTCCAAAAATATGTCCGAAACTGTCAAACATAGCCTAGAAACTATTCATTCTGCCAACCATAACCCAATTTCTGGCTATTCTTGAGCATTCTCACCGTATTCACTCCATGGGAGGCTCTGTCCTTTGCAGGGTCGGCTGCAGTGGGAGTTCCAGTCACTGGGGTCTCGCCAGTCTGAACAGGTGCTACTCAAATCGATCTCTTCTCTTTCCGCTCCGATTTGAGGGATGAGAAATTTCTTGTTTGATAAACCACCAGAAATACATATTTTTAGCAGCAATGCCCTCTTGAGGCTAGTGCAGTACAATGACGTCATCAATCAATATTGACATTGAGACAAGACTATACCTTGATCTTGGGATGGGCGTACTTCACATGACTCGCATACACTTGCTGATTCTCGCATACCTTGTGGCAGTAGCGACACTCGTCTGTAAAGCATTTCAAACTATTTATTTAAGTTCATCAATGAACTTGCAATCCTACACAGCGCGATAAATAGCTAAATTGCTGGAAAAATTTAAAATAAACTGTCTCACATGGTTTGGGGATAGGAGTGGCTCTCGGTGGTCCTTCTCCATCCACCTTGTTCGCGCTCCTTTTTCTCCTTAAAAAGACAACTTATATATTAATTTAATATATTCATTAATTAATTGACTACTCAATTCCTGATCACCTGAACCGTGGAATAATGCGTTTATAATGAGGACCGAACGGCCAACCTTGTGTTGGTGTTGGTGGTGGCAGTCGTATGGGTGTTCTCGTGCAGTGCTCTGTCCACCAATGCCCCGTGACTGTACCATCGATCAGTCGGCGACATCATCTCACTCTGAACACACGCAGTCACGGGAGGGGGCGTTTAAAGGAGTGAAAAGCAAGAGCGCCAAGGACTTTTGCGCCATTTCAGTGAAATGGGCATGTACGCGATGAGATTGCAGACAATGATGAAGCGTGTGTCCATTTCGCCACAACAGCGCAAATGTCCCAGGTGCGCCGGTCTTTCATCCGTTTAAAGATCTAATTATGGTAAAACTCCCCCAAATTGTTAGAAAAACATTCCCGATTTCTATTGGTCTCAAACAGGGGTGGTTATGTTTCACAGCTGCATTATAAACATTCCAGACAGTTTCCGACTAGTAGACTGTTGACATGCACTGAAACATAACAACAACAAAAAACTAATTTCTATATCCTCAGTGGCACTGGGAACTATCGGGGAGCAATTCCGAAAGATCGTCATACTGTCACAGAAAAGCAGCAAATCTGTGAGATTCTCGATTAGGAGACCCTTGCAAAACGAACAATCGTAAGATAGTCGGTAAGTGGATTGAGATTCTCAATTTATGACTCAACTTGAGAAGAGAGGGGATACGGTATTAACCGCAAACTGTATAGTACCTTAACAATGACTACAGGACTGATTGAGGCTAGTCCAGATGTACCCGCTTTCACGATATTGGACCAGTTCGAGGCTGAAATTGCATACTGTATCGATCGATATTTCAACGACTTCTTTAATTTCAAGCCGACCTCTTCTCCTTACTCAGATGATGTTTCTCATCCATCTAAATCTAGCTAGGACACAATCAGATTCGTCCACATGTTGCGGCGCAATTACCGTACCCAAACGAGTGATTCCTGTTCTCGTACCGTAAGTCTACGTCGCATACCGGAATACCGAAGATACCGTATCCCTCACCACCCATTCCCATTCTCACCTATCGAATCCTGACTGGTGGAGGCAACTGCTGCACTATTCATCACATCCGCCACCGATGTGTAGAGTGGGATACCTGCAAATGCGTTTCCATATTCAACTTCTGTTCATAAACAGCTTGACAATTGTCAATCAGACGGGGTCCATCAAATCTGTGACGATAAAAAAAACAAATCACAGAGTATGCGAACTGGCAAACAAGTAAACCCATGAACTGCAGAATACTATTTTTTAGTATATAAGTCCCTGGCGGGTTTGCTGCGACTGCGTGGCAGCCCGCCAATTTCACAACTGTATAATTCCTTGACAAGTCCCTGAATCCGCGAAAACAAAGTGATTCTCACCGAGAGCGAGCAGACTGGATGAAGGACGAGAAGAGACTGTGCCTTGGGCATCAGAGGACACAGGAGGGAAGGGAGAAGCACCTGGACAGGGTTACTTGACAATTTTAGAGGACGTTCTTAGATCTTCAGATCTTAGATAAACAATGTGAAAATGCCTCATAAAACCGTGTGCATAGTCACTGTGTACTATAGTGAAATGGCATAATGAGATTGAGAATAAACCCCCATCATTGTTGAGAAAGGGGGGGGGGGACAAGAGCACCATGGACAATTGCGCCATAATTATGGAATGGTCAGATGCGCCAACATTCTGCGCATACTTTCGGCGCATATGTGAATCTTAACAATATGGCGCAAATGTCCATGACGTGCTTGTCATTGACCCGAGAAAAGGGGTCTCACCGTGATTGCCCTGGCTGGAAGATACGGTAGCAACGGGCGCGTTGTCGAACAGAAGAATTTCTACAAAAAACTCTAAACAAACTCCACAACAGCACCAAGCTCCTTCACACCGCAAATAAGGTACATGTGAGATCCCATGGTGCGTGAACAACCGAGAACAAGGGAAAACAGCACAGAAGTGCACGGGCTGTTAAAGTAAATCTCGAAAATAGTAAAACGCGAAAGACGGGGATCATTTGAGAATCCCCGTGATTTCTGGATTCATGATATTTCTCTAAACAGTGCCATCGTCTGGATGCCAATCATACTCGTTTGCGTATAGTGAAATGGATATTTCGCCCTCGTAGATCACTGAGTGACAGCGGTTTGACAGTCCGTTCCGGCCGTACTGTTACAGTACTACTGTAGTACTCACCGAGTGCACTCTGGTTGGACGGCGGTCGTGATGCCGAGGCCGCCGTAGACATTCCATCGGGTGCAAGGGTCAAGAGTGTCGACGAAATGGTTGCACCAGCAGAAGAGGAGGGTGGCGGCAACTGCATTGAATCGACGAAGACGAGAAAGGCCTAAAAGGAAGGCACTGTAGTCTCACTCGTTCAATTCAACTGCAATGACATCCCACAAAGTTTGAAAGGGTAATGGTGGATTGAAGTTAAGACTGGCCCGTTTAGGGAGCCCAATTATGTTACAATTATGTATATACTGCAAGAGATGCAAGAGTCTACGTAACATCTTATGTTTCATGGAAGGCATTACTTTCTCGAGATATAGGATGAGTGAAACACAAGTGCAGTCGCTTCCAATCTACCAGCCCTACTAGAGAGGAGGGGGGGGGGGGGTAATAAACCACAAAAAAAAAAAAAGTAAAAGGGGAGTGGTGCCACGCCCGTTGGCGAAAGCAATAATTAATAACATTTGAACCGTTGTTTTTCCT
>JACMIF010000457.1:0-14271 GCA_014805445.1 Diplogasteroides magnus | reverse complement strand
CCCCCCCCCCCCCCCCAGCTATTATCATCCATAATTCAAATAGTCAATGCGGAGTGGGTCGACGCCGCGTTGAGTAAGGCCAAATTTAGAGTCATTGTCACGTTGTGTTTGCGATTTTGGACCAACGCCGCTTTGGGTAAGGACAAATTTTCGGGTCAATGCCGCATTGGGTATGCGTTTTTATCCATAATGTTTGAACTATGTTCTGACCCTTGCCATATAGTTGACTGCCACTCCCTGCATGTTGCTGTGATTGTCGCCTTGAGTCATCGTACGCAAGTCACGTATCAGAGTGGGATCCAACTGAAAGAAAGAGTCTGAGAGGTGCGAATACAAACATGTCCAAAACATATGGTTGGGTGATTAACTCCATACGTGGGTAGGGTTCGTGTTCAAACTTTTCCTGCAGAATGCCTCCCGATAAAAAGTGAGGGAATTTCAGAGTGCCTAAAGCGAAATTTTGCCTATTTCAACTGTAAAAATTGAATTTTCGTTCTGCAGGGTGCCTCCCATTTACATTTACAGAGTGACCTCGCTCATTTTGACGATCCTGCCCATGTATGATTAACTCACGGTGAAGTAAGTGCATTCCCTCTCTCAAATTCCCCTCTACCCGATCGTATCTTCTCCAATGAGAGACGACCACGCGGCGAAGAGGAGAGATAGCGAATGCATTTACTCAGTCAATCGCCCAACCATACAATACCTAGGGTTGTCCAGCGCCGGACAGAAGCAAGGAGATGCGTGAGCACATTCACTTTCAAAGCCACCATCCAAAGTCGCAAGTGCAACAATATGATGCGATATTACAAATTGTAAGAGCGGTGACTTTGTGGTCATAGCCGGATTTCCGTGTCGCTCGAGATTAGCGCATTGTTATGTGAGAAATTTACTCACATTTCGCCATTGACTCATTTAATACTACCATTCCCAGAATTAAAAAAAAATGTCTTACCACGCAGTTCTGTAGATTGTGGAGCAGTTTGGAGATGAGATAGACGAGTCGGGTGATGGAGCATTTGGGAGAAACCATCGACAAGTTGTAGAGCACACCGACTGTGTTAGCCATCTGATGATGCATAAATACTTTAAGGGGTGTACATGGGGGGGGGGGTGACATTTCGGCACGGGCGTTTTGGAACTTTTGTGTAATTGTGAGTAGAACAAACAAGTTCCAAAATGCCACGTTCCCGTCATTTGGAGGGTTTGGCAGGTGGGAATCACGGATTTGTCTATTCTATAAGAGAGACTGTATCCAGCAGTTGTAAGAGTACGGGAAAAGGGGCAAATTGGACCTAGAAAGGAGATGAAGTGCATACGAACCCGTTCATGGACGTCATTATCTATCAACGGGTCCATTTCCCTACGAAGGCGATGTCGTCGGCCTAGGAATTCGAAATCACTTTCACGAATACCATCTCCGATATATACTTTAGCCTAAAATGCTAGAAAAGATCATTGTGGAAGCATTCGAAACGACATCGTCCAAAGCCTCACCAGAAAACATTGCAAAAGTGCTTCGGAATCGTTTATCGACAAAAGAAACTTGAAGAATCAGAAAATAAACAAATCGGAAACTCAATCAGAAAATAAAGTGTGGAGAACAGTTCAAAAAGGGGAGTAACAAAAACAATTACACAACATGCTTATACAAAAGAGAGCTAGAAACACATTCAGTGCTACAACAAAAGGCTGAGAACGTTTTCAAGTTCAGGAAAATTTACAAAAATTGTGTAGTTAGGGTCAGGAATACGGTATACAGTATATGTGCGGGCGAGACGAATCAATCGATATGGAGGGGGCGGGGCGAAGTTCAAAGGTCTTAACACTGCTCAACTTCATCTTCATCTTCACCCTCCTCCTCGAATTCGCTTTGATGCTGCGGTGATAGTCCTCCCATGTCGTCGCCCTGTAGTCAGACAATGAACTAGTGATAGTAGTTTGTATGCGAGATCAGTTATGTTTCACAAAAGCTATAATTTCCAAAGACCTATGAAACATATTCGATCTCGCGTACTATTTGCCTACACTAGAATGAACCATCATCAGCAAGTCGTGAGCTGCGGATCGGTCTTCAACGTAAGATAGGCACCCAAGCCCATTTTAGTTTGAACATCTTTTGGGACTTTGATCTTTCAACCATCAATAATATTGTGGCACCAATGCTGATGCGCGGACCCTAGAGGAATGAAGGTTACTTGTTACAGTAACCTTACTACTGTATCCTACAGTATATCATATACATCTAGAGTCTGGGCATCAGCAGAAGTTCCATACAACTAACCTGCTCAAACGGCGACTGCTTGCTTCCTTCGAAGGGTGAAGAAGTAGTGACGTCATCGTCCTGATATGAGCCATTCATGCAACAGGCACGTAAACAGTTACTCATTGAGGAGTTACATAGCTACCCAGGGAAACACCAAGCACTCTTTGTCTAGCCCCTCGAGAATACCAAATCTTTCCTGATTCCTGAGCGGTTTGAAAGATAAAACATATGTACATCCCCGAAAAGTTCTACAGGTTATCCATTTGGTTGTCTCGCACGTTCGAACGGTTTCTATCACTCCACAAAGGTCACATCCCTTCGGGGTCGTGTAGAGCCAATCGGGGTGAAAGACATGATCGCCATGGACATTTGAGCCGTAGTGATGAAATGGACAGATGCGCTCTTATCTTTCACTCGCCAATCATCTGGAGTGCAGATCTTCACCAATCAAGCCTTCGCCTGGGCTTGTGGCTTCATGTAGTGTAGATGGCACTTAGATGATGGGTAGCACACTTTATCAGTAGGAGCCCATTCCGGGAGACAGCTCTAATCTCATGCACTGTGCGCTTTTATGGACATGTCAAGGGTGACGCTACTATAGATAAGAGATCACTGTTCTGTACGATGACAAGATTGAGGAAGACTCACCGAATCCAGAGTTGAGTCTGCAGCCTTTGCAGCAGTGGTCGCACCATCACCTCCACCATCACACTTGGCAGCCGAGTCGTTCTTGTCTTCAGGTTGAACTGCAACCCCGTCTTCAGTAGGGAACGGAATACAAGCATAAGTGCACATTGTTGTCATCTAATTCCATCGGAGCGGTTGTCTATCTCATGTGATGGACAACAGCTCCGAGGGTATTAGATGACAGCAATGTGCACTTACGCTTGTATTCCGTTCTCTGGTCTTTAGATTCTCAGACAATTAATGGACATCATTCTTTGAGTTAGCGAAGATGACTAAACCAATAATTCGATGTCCGATACATTATGAATCATCACTGATACCACGAAGTTACTGGTAGACAGAGGACTCTGGAGTCACTCCATCCAGGCATGGATCAGTTTTCGCAAAGAGAAAACTTTTGAAAATGAAGTTTCAAAATGAGAATATCTTCAACCACTTGGCTTGTCGCCCCGCACCCTCACCTTTCCCCTCCTCCTTCTCTGCCTTCTTCTCCTTCACATCTCCCACATTCTTCTTCTCACTCTCCTTCTTCTTCTCAGCATCCTTGTCCTTGTTCGTAGGCTTGCGTGCCTTAACAATCACAAGGATTAAATCGTATTACCAATTAAATTAAAATGTACCTTGAGCCAAGTGAATCTCTCGATGTTAAGGGTTTGGCCGAAGATGGGCCGTCTGACAACCAGTTCCTTTGCCTTGGCTATCGATTCATCCTCCTGAACGGAAAAGATTACTGTAGAATACGGTACACTCTTGCTGTGAACAGAGGAATTCGTGTCACGCCGAGGTGTAGTGTGAGGGTAGGGAGTACGTTATTGACAGCCGTTCATTTCTAGTCGTCAAAGGTCACCCAGGGCGCTCGTCTCTGCGAAGTGAGAAATTACTGCTCTGAGTGAACTTAGACGACTAGAAATGAACTGTTGCCAATAACGTACTCCCTACCCCCACACTACCGAGGCGTATAGCAAACAGAGCTGGCAGAAATTCACGTTGATGGGCTTCAGGAGCACTTGATCACAGAGCAAGTATATAGTTTTTGTATAGTCTGTCGTTCGGAGAGGAATTTAAACAGGTTACAGTAACCCAGCTATTCGTGGTAGGAACGTACCGCAAATTTGCAGAATGCGATTCCGCGGTTCACTAGCGTCTTCTCCTGGAGTGGCATGCGGAATTCCGAAACTTCTCCTGGAACTCACTCATTGAAAAATGGCCAGAATGATCATAATTAGGGGGACCTGCGGAAATTCTGCTGATACCCGGACTCGTAGTAGGTTACTGTTGAATTATAGTAGGGATTACTGTAGCAGGATAATATTCTACAGTAACCTATAATACACTGGAGTACGGGAATCAGCAGTAGTACAGGACCTGCTTCCATAAGTAGACTTCTGACGTCCCATGGCTTGGCAGAGGCCGATATGTTGGATATCTTTATGTGACCTGGAACAATAGCACCACATGAGCTGATCAAGAAGACCAGCAAGCCAATATCATGAGAGAAAACTCGTTCCAAGTTGAGATCTGGTTCTGCTGATGTTCCTCATACAGTAACCCTTACCTTTGAGAGATTCCTCATCACGCAGCACCACGTGAGTGTCGGGATTCACTTTAGGTGCACCGCTTGAGGAGGCACGAGGAGTTCCAGTCTGCAAGAATACGGTATCATCATCTGATATTCAGGGAAGACCAGCCGGGATGCCATTATATCACCGCATCAGAGTTAGATATTGTCGCATTGATGCAGAGTGGCACATACCGAGTAGTTTATATTCGTCTCGCGCTTCTGTGGGCCGTTGTGAGGTGCCATCGGCGGCCTCTGCATACTCTAAAAGCAATATGCTCTCTTCAGTTCACATTGTTCACTGAACCTGGAAGACTGCGTGCTGGTCGGGCGTCAGCAGACTCACTAAAATGAATAGAAAGTACTTGGTTTTGAATCATAACTTCTGATAGTTCGTCAACCAGAATGAGTCAATAAAAAAGAAGAGAATATTTCCATTGGCATCCAATTGTATAGTTTTGGCGATGTGTAAAAGAGAAAAAAATAGCAGTAATAGTGGACTGGCAGCTGACTCACAGAGAGACATCAGTGGAGCTGGCGGGGTGCCGTATTGTCGCTGGCAGCCGGGAAGAGCTTGCGGGCCTGAACAGGGACAGATATCCAAATTATCCCATCCCTTGGGACAATCCAGTCATATAGGGATAGCTTCTGCCAACAATTTGCTTGCAGAATGACACTATTCAATAGCAATTCAATTCGAGGCATAAAAAAGTTTCAATAGCAAAATTTGAGAATATTTGCTCTGCAGAATGGCTCTCATGAGATTTGCAGAGCGACTTCGTTTACGATCATGTCTCTCTGAGATTCCAGTAAATGCTCATCACCGGTCACATACCCTGTGTCTTTCCTTCGCCTACTGCTTCCCTCTCAGCCATCAGTGTGTGCAGCACAACTGCGAACGACTTGCCAAAGTTCGCAAATGCGATCTGTAAACATTTATTTATATTAATCAATTCGACGGGTTAAATCACGGACTGACAAAATGAATATCCCAATTTGGACTCCCATTGCGCTCGCGATTCGATACAAAAACTGATGAGTGGATTTAGACAAATGTTTTAGTGAAGAGAGAGCACGATCTGAATTTAAATATTCTAAATATTACCTCGCTTGTATTCCTCGACAACGACGCCTGCAGCTGGTCTGCTGCACGAAACACCGTCCCAAGGCTCTTCGCCTGAACATTAGTGGACAATGATCCGTTTTCTTACTTTATGGGCTGCATCAATTAACGAAAATGGCCATACAATTGTTTAAAAATAAAATTAACAAACAAGTACTGGTGAGCAGTACGCGAAAACTGCTTGTATTGTACATATTCTTCAAGGTTTCTAGTGTTCTGAAACTCTTATTTACCTCTCCACTGGCGACGATATCGCGCAGCACATCGTTCATGGCATGAAGTAGAGTGTCAACGGAAGAACTGCACGGTGCAGTGAGCTAAACCATAGTTTATTTTCTAAAACTTAGTTTCAATTAAAACATTTTCATTTTCTATTGTTTTGTTTCTTTAGCGTGCATAATTTGAGAATGAGCCAAATTGCTCAGACCAACCAGATGCGAAGTGTTGAGAGAGGTCTGCAGGTTGTCCTTGAACCGAGTGACCACTTCCTCCATGGCAATGCCCTCTGCAAAAAAATACACAGTGATACCGAAAGAAGAAACTTGTGAAAATCGCTTGTTTTGGATTACCAAGGCCATCTCGCTTACTTTAGTCAGATGTTTGGGGGCTAGACAACACAACGGTAACAACAACATGCAAACAGTACAAAGATCTTCGCAAAACACGAGAGTATACCTGTTAACAGCTGTTTAAACCACCGAGAAAAAAACAAAATTTAACCACATATTCGCACAAGAACTACGTAATTTTTGTGCGCTCACGATTAAGTAGGCGGAGCAAGCTACAGTAATATTTCGATTTATGATTTTTCAGGCTCTTCGCTACAGGGCCAATTTCTTCTGGAATATTTTCAACATTTCTGCTTTGCCCTTTAAGTTTTTTGTCGAGAGTTTTTTGGCCATGCGTGTTTCTCCTTTCCCGATTTCGCTTTGCATTTGGTTTGTTGAAGTCCAAATAGATTGACCTAGCGAAAATCTCACTATACTGGTTTGTCAGCATACGAAGATGTCGACGTTGTGAAGTTTCCAAGAATTTTGTGACATTTAAAGCGATTTTAGTAGTTCCCGCGCAACTTTCACTTTAGCGGGTGATCTGAAAGGACAAGATAAGTAAAGTGTAATGCCTATCAGCCCACGAACGGTAATCATAACGTTAAATTAGTGAGATAGCAGGAAAATCCATTATTTGTTGCCCGAGCTATTTGTTTGCAATGTTTGAGTTTAAATGCATCTTTATTCAATGATTGTCGTTTAGAATGATTGACAAGAAAGAGGGACGGAAGCGTTCCCGCCCTAGTTCATCATCGTCTTCTTCGAGTAGTTCGGCATCTTCCGGATCATCTCATTCTTCGTCGTCATCCTCAAGGTATGCCAACTTGGGATGACGTCATTTGCGCACAACTTGCCATAACTCTTTTAGTTTTCATTTTCACGATTCGCTACCGGCGAGAAAGTAACTTGTTTTATCATGGCAAGTTACGCGGAAATACGTATACTTACCCTCAGGGTAATACCCTGTAAAATGAAACAAATGAGACATTTTGTTGCAGCTCTTCTCGTTCTCCTTCTCCTAAAAACGGACGCAAGGTGTCCAAATCCCCTGCAGGCCGTCGCACTTTCCCTTCACGCCGCTCTACAGGTAAGTCGTTTTGTATGAAAAGTAGGGTGTCGCAAATGGGAATAAAGTGCATCTCGTTTGTCTGTACGCATCGCGACTCATTCTATCTCGCTCATAATAGAAGACAGGTCGGAATGAGTGAACATACAACTATGTGTATTTTATTCCCATTTGCGACACCCTAATGAAAAGGCTATGGGTTACCTTGCTGCAAGAAGTTGCGGCACTTTCCTAGAAGATCGAAGCCCCGCCCCCTCCCCCTCTTGTTCCCACGCCTCCTCCTTTACTACTTGCATTGCAGTTGCTGCTTCTGCTCGTCGGACCCCTTCCCCAGATCGCCGACCTCGTCGTAGGTCCCCCTCTCCCAGAAGACGTTCTCCGTCGCCCAAAAGACGCAGGAGGTTTCGTTTTAGGAATTCGGAATATTTATTTTGATTAAATCGTCTTTGCAATGAGCTATTTTAAATTAAAACCTAATTTTAATTATAATATTTGAATTTATTGGTTAAAACCGCTATTTTTGCAGTCCTTCCCGTGACCGTGGTCGCGTCCGTCGTTCACGAACTCGCTCTCCTCGCAAGACAAGTCCTCCTAAGAAGTTGTGTATTCGGCACCTGACCAGAAATGTCACAAAGGATCATCTGCATGAAATTTTCTCAATGTATGGCGCCCTGAAGAATTGTGATCTTCCGACGGACAGGATTCATCCACATATTGGAAGAGGTTACGGATACGTCGAATATGAAAAGGCAGAAGATGCAGAAAAGGTTAGTGTGTATGTTTTGTTTCCTTTCCCGGCCCGGCCCTGCGTGACAGCCTCACTAAAACTGCTTGGCATCCCCACATGTACGGATTGGTGGGGCTGCCACGCTAGGCCGGGCCTGGAAATATCCTATCCCTGTTGTTGTATGCAATCTTCAACTATTACAGGCAATAAAACACATGGTAGGGGGCCAGATCGACGGTCAAATCGTTCAAGTGAGTATTTGTATATTCTGACATTGAAATTGTCGGAATCGCCCGCTTTCGTTTATTCCTAGCTCTACGACTACCTCATTCGTTGACTCTGTCCGCGCTTGAGCGGCTGATTAGTGGGGCGATTATTGGCTATTGCAACAATCTAATTGAAATGGTTTTGTAGGTGGAAGTGGCCCACGCGCCTGCTTCCATTCCCGTTCGCACTCGCTCTCCTCGTCGTTCACCACCACGCAAGGGATACTCTCCGAAGAGAAGAACTCCTCCTTATCGAGGCACTGGTGCCAATGGAGCACCATTGGGAACACGACCTATGCGTTCACGTTCTCCACGAAGAAGAAGATCTCGCTCATGAACTTCACTATATCACATGTTTTCGAGTACTTTTTAATCGTTATTATCTTTAAAAACGGTTCTCAGTTGTTTTGACTATGTCCTTTGATTGAGTTATTCGTCATGCACGGTCACATCAGTGTTCCATTGCCGATATAAAGCTGCATTGTGTTTTGCCGATTGTGTTATTTTTTCAAAAAAGAAAGAACGGATGTTGTGGCCACATGTGGGTATCTGAAAGCGACTACGAAAGGGTCAGGGAAAAACAACAAAAAACGGAAAGGTTCTTTTATGTATGGAAATGTGAATATCAATATGATAATTATGGCGCGAAGATCATGTTAATGGCTAGAGACAAGATAATCATTTGCGTCAGGGATAGTGAGGGAGGGGTCCACGTGACATGTAGGTGTAAGGAATATTTGCAAGAACTTTTGTCGCTGACAAACCTTTGTCGGAAAATGTTCGGCCGTGAAAAATACAAAGTTGCATAAAATGCGTCAGCAGCACCCAATTTGCGATTTCATTTTCTTACATGGGCTTGTCCGACAAAGGTTTGTCGGCAAAGGTTTATCAGCGACAAAAGTTCTTGCATACGGCTTCAGATTCCTTCCTATATTAACCGATTGCGCAGATTTGTAGCATCTAGGTGAAGTTTTTGAATAATATTTTCCCCAATTATTTGTTGTTTAAAAAAATGTTGATTTAGCATTCTCATCTCGCAATTATCTAAGCTCATTCTTAATTTTGGAACATTTGTTGATCAAACGAGTTGTTGTTTTCTGAAGAAAGTACTCTACGGCACGAGATGCATCGTTCGCCGGTTTTGTAGTGAATCCCTACCTATTTATTTCTGACGTAGACGAGTAAAGTCCCTTTTCAATTAGAGAGTTATGAAATTGTACATCTTTCGCAAATTGAAATGTGACATTGTGCCAGATTGTATGTTCAATCACTTACTGTCGCACACTTCAGATGGAAAAATTTCGACAGACCAATGTCGTCCTTCCTGATGGAAACAGCGTCGTACAAATGAACATTTCGGCCTCTCCAAGTGAATTGTAAGTTTTCTATCATAGTAACTTGCCTGACGTGCATACTCTACTTCAGCAAGGCAGTTGCTACAATGAAGAATGATTTTTTCTACTCATCGATCGTGCCCAAGCCCGGCAAAGTGTAAGAATTTTATGTCATTCTTCATTGCAATGATTGATCAATTAAGGCAAGATGCTACTTTATGTGTGAGCGCTGAAGTTTCAATCTCATGGAAGACTCCTGATGGAGTTGCACAAGCAAGAATTTTAAAAATGTTTTATCTTGTGCTGAGAGACTCGGCCTGTTACCTGAATTATTATTTTATTGTATGCTGTGGAGACTAGACTTTCAGGAGGTTAAGTTCTCATCTTTTCTCATCTCACATGTTTTCTGGAGAAAATCCTGCAGAATGGTGGCTGAGACTGGATGGATATCTTCCATTGATGCCGTCAATTGAGGTTTTTTTGCCTTCTTTCAATCGTAGTTGTTGTTTCAACCAGCAGACATATGAGCCGCCCACGAAGAAACCGCGTGGTCGACTGTCCAAGAAAAAACAGACTGTAAGCCACGTGCCTCAGCTTCATTTTCAATTTCGCATCAATTGATTTGATTCAGGGCAGCGTTATTGGTGTCATTTCAATTTCCATTAAGCACGATAACTCTAAGGACTATGACACAAGGTATTTTCATGCATCACTCCTACCGTATATGTTACATGTTTTGCAGTCCATTTTGCATTTCTAGTGGAAAAGTGGAAGTGGAAGGAGAAATGTTTTCTGTAAGCAAGGAGGTATGATAAATTGATTTAGCCTGTAACTGTTATTTATTTAGTTGCTGGCCCTTCACTCTTAATATTTCTCTATAATGTTCTATGGAAACTTCAAGGAGAAAGAAATGGAGGTGGGTTCAATGTCTTGTTGTCAAGCCACATTTAATGAATTGCTTATCAGGTTATTTCTCTCAAGGAACTTTCCCGTGCCTCGTTCAGGTCTCTCCTTCATATGATCAGCATTCCAGGATTTGCTCTTGAGTCCGGTACATTTTTTCATCGTTTAAATGTTATGCCTCTTATTCTGTTCATAGTGGATGCTGCTTTTATGCTGCTTGAAATAGCTAATAGATGTGAAGTGATTGGAGTTATTGTAAGGTGCTCGAAATACTTGAAATCTGTGAAATTGAATGAGGTAATTGGTATTAAATATTTTTGTAAATGTATTTCCTTTATAGAAAGATGCTACCTTTCTCCTGAGTATGGATGCGTACGGTCAATCGGATCTGCTGGTATGTTGTTAGTATTCCTAAATTAGATACTGAATGCTCATGGCTCCCACATTACACGGCATTTAACGACAACACAAATGAACCTGCGAACCTTAACCAGCAAATTGTGCACACTCCTAAGCTTCTTTTGTGCGGGAATTAATTAGAAACACCTCTAAAAATTGTCACCTTATCGTAATTGAAATTATTATGAAGTTGAGTACCGATTAAAATATTTTACAAATTGCCTTTTATTTTTTTAAAAGCTTTTATGATCATGGGTCGTTTCTCATTTCAGAAGCACGTTCTGGATTCGTTCTCTTCTTCTGATTTGAAAGACGCTTTGTGTCCTCTGGGTGGCACCATTTCTGACAACACTACGCTTGCTGCATTAAATGTTAGTTATCGGCTCTTTTTTGACCAAAGGCGTATTGTTTAAACACACAAGGAGCAATAAACATTAAAAAAAAACAGGATACGATGTATTCTGATGATAATCACTACATTTGAATCTTGCAAATTCGCCTCGTTCACATGATTCCGGGTTCTGGCAATGGCTAATATGACACTTTCAGCACCTATCAGACATGGCCACAAGAGAGAGTATCAGTCCAATGAAGCAATTTAGGGTATGATTAAGTTTTTGCTAATATAATTTTGTTTCTTCTCCTAGGTGTTTTTCTCTTTTCCCGATGAAGAGGGAGAAGGGAACATTCTCCGTTTCGAACTATTCTTCGACCAAGTCCCCTCCATTGCATGGTCTTTTGCACGTCTCATCTCATGGGCAGACGCCTGGTACAAAATTTTCAGATAAACTGAGGGAGATTTCAGGTAATTCTTCTTAATTTACCTGAAATCTCCCTCACTTGCTCATTCTCGCCGAGTTCGCTTGAAATTTTTTTTCCAGGGGCGAAGGCCATCCAAAGAAGAGCATTGACAAATGTCCTCAGAACTTGAGTCGATGCATCGTGGAATCCCCTTGGAGGGAGGAAATCAAAGGAACAACCCCCCGCAAAGAAGAAGGATGGTTGCTGTACACGAATTCCCCCAATTCGTTCAAAATCACTGAAGATGATCACGACACTGGACATTTCTTTGGTAAGCTTGTCAATGAGGACGAGTGGCTAATAGAATTTTGGTGTACTTCGGAAGATTCTATATATAATTCAGGCTCTTTCTTCGAATGAACCAGACTGTGTTGTTAGTACATCTCAATTGTGTTGTTGTTGTTACTGAACTGAAATTGTTTCCAAAACACGTTTTAATTTGTTCTTATGTTAACCACATCTTTTTTGCTAATTTACGTCGCTTCACAAATAAAGCGGTAAATGTTGAAGGACATGAGTCTATTGCTTGCTTGTTCACTGGTTCCAACAATAAACTGTTGCATCTGAAAAATCGTTTTCAGCTACGTGTAAGCATGAGTTGTTCCATCCCTGTTATGTCATTATTTGTATAGATAGGGACCGCAAGGTGTCTGACCAAATTTTGTTATGGACTATGTGAATAGACTCAGGTGATAGCTCTGGTTCTCCGTTACAATTCCTTTTTTTTCCATTTGTCGATATATTTTTTCTCCGCTACGATATTGGACAAAAACTGGCGTGAAACGAATCAACAGAGAGACCTCGAAAGTTGAGACGGGCTCCCTCTCCCTCCCCTTGCTCGGTCATTGGAACTCTTTTCTTTAAGAATAACAGATATTGTCGTTATGAAGTGTCAATAGAGATGTGGTTTGCTGTCCAATTTTCACCTTATATACACCCATTACAAAATTAAAATTTCGCAAAACATTTACTCGTGGTAAGATCGAAAAACCGACCTTTCGTCTACAACACCGACCTCTTCACAATAAGCCACTGGTGCACATGCTAGGGCGCTCTTACTTATCATCTATGATATAGGCGTGCTTGTGATGGACCGAAACAGAAAAACTGAAGTAACAGTCAAGCGAGCTTATTTTGTTGTAATTTTATTTCAAATTCTGAATATCTGTGTAAAAATACATAGAATTTCACTTGTCGTTCAGTTCCAGAGAGCTGCTGCGACCCGGTGTATTCTTATGCCTCGAAATGAGCACTTCTCTTTGTTATGAAACCACTCAACAAGGCGACAACATTTCAACAAGCGACAAGTGGAAAAATTTAGCTTTGGTATCGGGCAATGACCTGTGAAAATTTTGTAGCTCTGTGTTTTGCCATTTTTGTGGTACTTGATCGGATCAACTTTTGGCGAAAACGTGTCCCTCGCCAAGTGGGCGGAGCTTGCGGTCCCTATGTATAGAGAATATTTCCTCATCTTTTTATCTATGTTTGCGAATCGGATCCGATTTCTCGCATTCTGTGTGTTGCGTAACTCGACAACTAACACTGAACTAATCGAAATTTCTTTATGGCTTTAGGCTATGAGGTTTTATGAAAAGCTATCTGATCATTTTCTCACGAGTTGCTCCGTTACCCACAATTTCTGTTCGTAGTTTTCGGTACGATACAAAATCGCGTAAACTCACCCTTGTACATCTGAGGGCTCACAGTCAATGGAGAGAAGAGTTCGGAAAGTGCCTTATAAAGGAAAGGATGAAGATGAAGGAGAGGAGGAACAATCAATGAATGATGGTGACGTCATCACTTGTTTCCGTTATGTGTTTACATAACAACGTCAGATCTCAACCATGGCAGTTCACCGAAACGAGTGAAATCTGAAAGTACTTCATTGATTAAGGAGGTTACTATTTCTCATAATATTCGGATTAGTCTCTTATTGAATCGTTCAGAAGACTCCTATAAAACGAACATCACTTGATGCCAAGAAAACGGATCAAGCACCTTCAAAGAAGGTTTGGTGACCCAAAATCAATTTGTCGGATGGCTAACTATTTTCATGAATTTTTCATTGCATAACAGTAATTTATCGATTAGAGTCTTGCTGACTTTCCATATCTAGGTCGTCGGTTGGAATGGGAGAATGGTGGATCAAGCCAGATCTTTCGCAATGAAGGAAGTTGTGAAGCATCGAATGATGAACAGTCCATTATCTAAGGCGGTGAAATACATATTTTTATCGTTGTCGTTTAGATTATTACTTGTAGGCAGCCGCTTTCGGTCTAACAACGAACGCTGTGAAATGTACATTTTGTGAGGAATCGTTTGGGGCAGCTACGCTTGACTTTCACTTCAGAGCGTAAGATTTCAATAAGTTCTTGCTGGACTACAATTTTGCAAAATTGTGTGGAAGCTTAAATTTATAAGCAGAATAGAATAGTATTTTTTTGTGAAAAAAAACATTCATTTTGTTTCTTTTCGTTTGACACGACAAGAAGTTTGTTTTTTTTTCAAGTTTTATTACGTATTGCAAACAATTGAATGTAACACGCGGGATTATAATATAAATATATTTAAATGGGGGGGGGTGTATTTA